>JAVTVY010055274.1:0-29308 GCA_036873755.1 Hanleya hanleyi
ATATAAAGGCTAAATTCTGTCACATTTGCATCTATACGGTGAATGCCTGTATGGGGTTCAGGGGTGGTCATTTTTTTTTCTTGTGGATTTTACTATGGGTTGTGGGATCTTGTTTTCTTCGTCCCACCACGTAGAACACGATGGGAGATGTCTAGATGCAAAGCAGTGATATTATTTGAAAAGTTCGGAGAGGTCTTGATAGGCCCATACGGGCTCAGTGGACAATGTGGGTCCCACTGGGAAACCCACACATGCTCATTGCGGTATGGGTTGTGGATCTTATTTTCTTTGTCTCACCATGTCGAACACGATGGGAGAGGTCTCTAAGCTAAGCCGTGAAATTTTTCAAAAAGTTCAGGGAGGTCTGATGTTGTGGATAGGCTCATACGGGCTCAGAGGACAATGTAGGTCCCACTGGGAAACCAACACGTGTTCATTGCGGTATGGGTTATGAGGTCTAGTTTTCTTCGTCTCACCACGTAGAACACGATGGGTGGGGTCCTGAAGTTAAACGGTGAAAGTTTATGAAAAGTTCGGGTAGGTCTGATATGGGGTGGATAGGCCCATACTGGCTCATTGCACAATGTGGGTCCCACTGGGAAACCCACACATGCTCATTTGCGCTATGGGTTGTGGCATCTTGTTTTTCTCGTTTCACCACGTAGAACACGACGGAAGGGGTGTCGAAGCTAAGCGGGGATTTTTTTTAAAGTCACTGTGCCTATGCGCAGTTGGGTGTAGTAAGTAACTGTGGTCATTTTGGGGTGCGTGGGGGTGTGTTTGAACGATTGAGGGACCACCCGTGACCAATATGGACCGTATGAAGTATCAGTGTGAAGCTCTGGTGGTGTAGGCCACGACTTGGGGATGTCCATGTCATCTGTGACGTCATTTGTGACGTCATCAGGACGAGTAGTAGGCAAAGTGGACATTTTGGGGGTGTGACAGAAGGCGTTTGGGGTAGAGAGGGACCATCCGTGGTTCAAATGCACCGCGTTGGGTGTCATCTTGTAGCTCTCTGCATGTAGGCGGCGAATAAGTGGTGTTTGTTGGAATTCAAGTCACTGTGCGCATGCGCAGTATGGGTGTAGTAAGTAAAGTGGTCATTCTGGAGGTGCGCGGGGGAGTGTTTGAGCGATTGAGGAACCATCCGTAGTTCAAATGGACCGTGTGTGGTATCAATGTGAAGCTCTGGTGGTGTAGACTGCGATCGGGGGATGTTCACGTCAACTGTGACGTCATTGGTGACGTCATTAGGACGAGCAGTTGCCAAAGTGGGCATTTGGGGGTGTGAAGGAAGGTATTTGGGGTAGAGATGGAGCATCCGTGGTCCAAATGGACCGAGTGGGGTATCATCTTGTAGCTCTCTGCATGTAGACGGCGAATAACAGTTGCTTGTTGGAAATCGCGCCAATCTGTGCATGAGCAGTTGGGGTGAATTTAGTAAAGTGGTCATTTTGGGGGTGCGCAGGGGATGTTTTTGGGCGATTGAAGGACCATCCGTGGTTCAAATGGACCGTGTGGGGTATCAGTCTGTAGCCCTCGGGGTGTAGACTACGACTGGAGAGATGACCACGTCATCTCTGACGTCATCATCTCTGACGTCATTGATGACGTCATCAGTAGGAGTAATAGCGAAAGAGGGCATTATGCGGGTGTGAAGGGTTGTGTTTGAGCGATTGAGGGACCATCGGTCGTCCAAATGTGTCGAGTGAGGTGTCATCTTGTAGCTCTCGTGGTGTAGACCACGACTTGGGGATGTCAACGTCATCTCTGATGTCACTGGTGACGTCATCTGTAGGAGTAGTAATGAAAGAGGGCATTATGGGGTGTGAAATGGTGTGTTTGGGCGATTGAGGGACCATCGGTGGTCCAAATGCGTCGTGTGAGGTGACCACGACTTGAAGGATGACCACGTCATCAGTAGGAGTAGTAGCCAATGTGGGCATTTTGAGGGTGTGAAGGAAGGTGTTTGGGGTAGAATGGATCGTGTAGTAGATTACGAATGGTATGGTGTTTGTTGGTGGTCGCATCGTGCTACGCATGCGAGTTGGGCAGCATTGATGAAATATGTCATTTTAGGCGTGGGCAATGGCATGTGTGGGCAACCAAGGGACCAATCTTTGGTCCAAATGGCCCGATTGTGGTATCCTAGTGAAGCATTCGTGGGACAGAGTCAGGCTGGCATGTTTTTTATTGATGTCGCGCCAATCTACGCATGCGCAGTTGGGGTGTAGTAAGTAAAGTGGCCATTCTGAAGGTGCGCAGTGGTATATTTGAGCGTCGTGTGAGGTGTTCTCTTGTAGATCTCGGGGTATAGACCGCGACTTGAAGGATGTCCACGTCATCTGTGTCGTCATTGTTGACGTTATCAGTAAGAGTAATAGCCAAAGTGGGCATTTTGGGGTGTGAAGGAAGGAGTTTGGGGTAGAGATGGACCATCCTTGGTCCAAATGGGCCGTATGCGGTGTCACCTTGTAGCTCTCGCCATGTAGACGACGAATGTCATGGTGTTTGTTGGTAGTCGCATCGTGCCACGCATGCGCAGTTGGGCAGTGGTAGCGAAACGTCATTTGGGGCGTGCGTGGGAGTGTGTGTGAGTGATTATAGGAGACCACTATTGGTCCGCTTGGGTCGTGGGAGGTGTCATAGTTAAGCACTCGTAGAGTAGACTCCGACTAGATGGGCGTGTCGTGGAAGTAAGGCCATGACCCGTATACACAGACAAAGAATTGTTGGGAAAGGGCATTGGAAGGGACGTTATGGGGTCGAGAAGGACCAATATTGGTCTGAATAGGTCGGGCGAGGTATCAATTTGAAGCACTCGTGGCTCCGACTGGAGGGGTTTGCTCGTGGAAATGACGTCATTCTGCACATGCACAGACGTGGAGTAGTAGAAAAAGGACAGTTTTTGGAAGTGCGTAAGGGTACTATATGACATCTGGGGTAAATATTTCATCCAAGTATAGCGGATAGCGGTTGTCGTGAATAACAACAAGTTCGGCAATCTTCATATAGTTTATTATCCCCAATGTTACATCATACCCAGGCTGGGTGAGCCGCCCCGGGTATGATTATAATGTTACAGAAAAAGTTGAAATATCAAACACCATGTTTTGTTATTTAACGCACCGTCACATTACGTACAAGTGTTTACAGAGCTCAAGTCAACGATCAGCATGTAGACATATAGAGTATGTACGGCATGTTATGGTACTCATCAATGCCTGTCTGGGGTGAATCCGTTCATCCGAGGGGGTGGTCGATCAGTTTAGCCACGAAGAACGTAACATTGGTGACCCTCTTCAGTGTCCACTTGGTGTTGGGGCGTTGACGTTGTGCCCATCCAAGGGATCCACGGTGTCAAGTTTCTCCAGCATCGTCTCTAGCGATGCCCGGTTAATGATGGTGAAAGGATGGTCGTACACTTGGGTGTTGGCACTGGAATAGAAATAGCGTAGTTGATCCGTCATCTTATGGCGTGAGATGTACCCGAAAGCGACATTGAATTCGAAGGCCGTAGGTTGGTCATTGAAGATGGCTCCCACGTAGCTGCGGAGACGGGCGAGGTCGGTCAGTCGGAAATTGTAGATATCCTTTTTAGGGCGATGACGGTGGAAGCAGTGCCAGCAGCAGGGGGGGGGGGCGAGTGGACTTTTTTGTATAGGTTGCGGGGAAGAGCAGACAGCGTGGGTGTGCCTAGAGGACCTCTAGGGTGTCGGACTTTTGCTGTGGAATCTGTTCAGAGAGCAGAATTTTTGACAAAGATTACCAGGACACAAAATCTACGACCGTTTCGTAGAGAAGACAAGGAGACTCGGAGGAAGACGGAGCAACCCCAAGCCTTGGTTCTATACCAGACTTATCCACCCTTATGTCGGGGTTATTCACCTACAGAAGCAGCTCAGTCTCGATGATCGGTCTCCTTTCAACAACGAACTGAGGACAGACACTGATCAGACATACGAGAAGTTGAGAGCGCGCGCTTTGAGCTAGTGTATGCAGGTTACTATCGATTTTTTCTCTCGGCTTAATACATGTTGAGAGGGGTATCGATTTTTTCTCTCGGCTTAATACACATTGAGAGGGGAAGCCTCTTGTCTCGCACGCACCAGTGGAAGGTATATGATTTATTTTTTTTCCTACAAAAATCAGAAGATCGGATTAGGGCCGAGGTAGAGCGCTGATCTCACAAGCGAAATACCTTGGTTCGATTCCGATCGCACCACGTCTGTTGTATAGGAACAGGTTGTTCCCTTGTTATATGCTATTGCTGGTATATATCTCATTAAAGACTTTCCCGGGGTCCTTTGATGAGCGTATGTGTCAATTGCCATCGTATGAACAAATATTTCGATCACTTCTGTAATTTGCCTAGTAAAATAAATTTCGAAAATACTAGACTAACAATTAGGAGTGTTAGATGGTGACATGTACGAACAAGGTACCTGCCAGGGTTCTACGGAATGATCGGCGTGGGAAAATAATATATAGTAAGACAGCCCGGGTAATTCCCGCGGTCATTCTTAAGGGACTCTGGTGACGTGGTGGAATTTTGTAAAAATAAAACAGGAGGGTGGGGGAGGGTAGATGGAGGGGAGGAGGGAGGGAAGGTAGATGGAGGGAGGGGGGAGGGTGGGAGGGGGGTGTAAGAGCGAGTGGTGGGTAAATAGACGGAGAGGAAAAACCATTTGCAAGTTTGGGAGTATCCAACGTATCAAATTTAGCTATCAGTAGGCCTGCGAACGGCTCGCTATCAGATTCGGCAGTCAGTAGCCGCACGCAGTGCTGTAGTATCTATTGTCCGCTTTCGCGCGTGTAAATGCGACAAAGTGCCTATTTCATTATATTCGCGGAGAGGATTCCTTGCTTAATCAGCAAGTCTTTCGTCGCTATGGCCAGGCCGATATCTGCAATAACCATTCCTACGTCATAGCCGGTGAAGTCTAACTTGGGGGCAGGGCCTTTCCAAACTATTTTGCCCAGACGAGCATAACCTATCGCTAAGCCACTAACGACAGCGGCATGGTAGGACATGTTGGCTGGCATTTTACCATCGATCGGCGACATGCTTCTTTTGCAGTGTCAGCCATGGCTTTAACATGATATACTAATGCGCCGAAAAAAAGGCCTAACTACTAAGGGTGTTCATGCGGACATTGTAGTGGTTCCCACGGTTCCGGGTGGCAGGGGCTGCGCATGGCGTCTTTAATAATCCGCCTGTAGAAAGCAGTTTGTCGTGATTCTATTTCGATTGCCCTGCCAAACTGTTTCCTTGCTTCCTCCCTGCCTTGCTTCAGAAGTTCGTTTTTTTTCTTCATAGCTGATATGGGATGCTTTCAACGATTTAGCCATGATAGCGTTTTTCATCGCATCATATTTAGATTTTTCCGCTAGGATGTGACGGAATTCGCTATCAGAAATCTTGTTATCCACAAGTGCTTGCGAGATAACATCTGCGATGGAATCCAATTTTGAAGACGCTAGGACGCGAATTTCATCGTGCTTTTCAACTTTGATGGTCAGGCGTCGAGATATAAACTTGCAAGCTATTCCAGCCAAACCACTCGAAAGAGCCGAGACTTCAAGTGCCACAACAACGGGTGCGGCAATTATAGTCGACAAGAGGCCGACCCCAGTCGCGCCGAGGCCCAAAGCCATTGTGGCAAGCGCAGAGTCAACGCCATCTAGAGCATTCACCGCTTTGCGGTATTTTTTGTACAAGCTCGACCGGGAATCACGATCTTGGGAGAGTTCATGCTGTATATCACAGATGTGCTTTAGCCTGTAGTCATGCGCGGATTCGGCCTCGTCCAATGTTGGATATAGTCCCATGATAAATCTATACGCTGTTGTCAATTATCTCTAGCTCAAGGTTATCCAAGGGCCGGTTGAACACCTTGAGAGATTTTAAGCCAACGCCTTCAGCTAGGAATATGTTGCTCACGGTCACATCGTCCCCTACTCGTGTAGTTACGCCCTGTAACGACAGATGCACGACAGGCTTTTTTCTGCGCTAAGAGCAAAGAAAATCCGCAACTCTTGATCAGCGTGCTTATCCTGCCACTTTATCTGGAGATGTGGTAGTATGTCCACGAATCTATCGTTAGCGGGAGCAGGCGGTAACAGTATTGCAGCAACGATAGTTGAGTCTGGAGGAAGAGTGGTCAGGGCGGGTAACGAGGTATTTATTACTAGAGCCCCTCGAGAATCAAGCTTCTTAAATAGAATTTCCAGTCCTGGAGGTGTATTTTGACGTTGTTTTTAACCGGACTGTAAGACAGGAATGCCGTACCTCGATTTAAAACTTTTCTCACAAACCTGTACTCCCGATTCGACCACATTAAGGTCAATGAAACAGCCCATATTGTCACATTCGGCGAGAGTCCATTGTCCGTCTTCCTTTTTAACGAGGCTATATCTCACGTGCGTCCGTGTGTTTCCCGTGCTAATATATTCAAGGTCTTTGAAACTTACATCCGTGGTTCTTCCTGGCGTAAGATTCTTTCGATGGTATAAGCCGTTTTTGATCTGAAAGCCGTATAGGCGGTCGATGTAACCTGCCTCGCCAAACCCCACGGTATCAGCGAGATCGCTTAAGGCCAAATAACTGCATCTGGGTCCTGCGGATTCAACCATCGTTGTCAGGGATGAAAATCAAGAGTTACACTCATATAAGCGGTCTTTACTGGTGTATCTGATTTATCTAACAGCGAGAACGTTAGCTGCGGGATAGGGCCAGATATTAGTGGCTTATACTGTGGTTTAGAGAAAGAAATGTTTTTTCCGCAGTTTATTCCTTCACCGGTCACAGATATAGCTCTCAAAAGAGTGAAAGGGTAGGCCACACAAGGGTACGCAGTGCTGGTGCCAGCACTTTGTGCGGTTCCAGCCGTCTCGACTGCCTTCCCCACTAGATTGTGTGATGTGCTCACCTCACCCAGGTGAGCGAACACTTCTTTATGGGGTGCTAGTGTGGGGAAGCTGACGCCCTGCACTGTCCCAGTAAGGGTACTGTCAGGATCTGAGAACCCCAGAAGCCGGGCAAGGCCAAGCAGTCGTATTCTATTGTCGGTCGTCAACTTCAGTCGACCAGTGGCATGGTTTATCTCCAGGCCCGCCCCGTGTGGATTGAAGATCTCTTTATTAAGGGAAAATAATGTGGATAATCGCTATATAAATGACGCGGTGAAGGATATATATCCACCTTCACTGGATTTGAAGGAAACTACAGATAGCCCTACAGGCACATCATATTTAGATCTATATCTCTATAAAAAATGAAGCGGGCATTCTCTCTCGTCGACTTTATGACAAAAGAGATGATTACAATTTCGACATCGTAAACTATCCCTTTCTGGACAGTAATATTCCAGTGGGACCTGCATATGGCGTATACATATCTCGCTTAGTAGCATTTGCTAGATCCTGTGTTCAATGTGACGATTTTAATCAACGTCACAAAACATTGTTGCAGAAACTTATAAAACAGGGCTATTCCACCAAGCGCCTCCACTCAAAGTTTCTCAAATTTGGCGATACATATCGCATGCTGATAACAAAATACGAACGTAGCGTGCAAGATCTATGGCGCTACGTTTCGTAACTTGTGTCTAATTCCGCTTAACCCGGGGCTAGGGGCCGTATGAATCCATGTACTTCAAGATCCTCATGATACTCATATGAACAGTCACAATCAAAGCGTGACTGAGATACATCATTCTTTAGATGACGACTTTACAACGAATATTATGGATTAAGAATACTGATCAGCGATACGGATTTGATGTTTTTGGAACATCATGATGTCTTGCCGGCATCATTGAAAACTGTTGACCGCTTCTCTCTTGCAGGAAACAAGCCTATGTTTATGTATACTATGATTGTCTTTTTGAATTTGGTGCTAATACTGTTATGTGGAAAATGGAATAGGTCTTTGGATTATGGACGCGGATATTCTCTAATGGACGACGGCTGGATTATGAATGACGGACTAGACGCTTGTAATTGTAATAACCGCTAGGGACAACCACAAGCTTTCCGAGGACAGAGAAGCTAGTTCCGGCTGGGACATTCTCCCATAGTGGGTAGAAAGTGAGCTCGAGCAGTGCTACTTTGCATTGTCCGTTTTGATTCTTGCGCGCATGCGTGAGGTCGATTGTTGCGCCGTTTTGAATGTTGCTCAGTGTTACATACATAGCCGGCCACACGAAGTGCTAAACCAGCAAGGATTGCGCATGGATAGACACGCCTTTAGCTTCAATGTGAAGTCCACCTACCAAGCGGGCGGGGTGTACACCGCTGGAACGTCGTCTACGACTGTACGAAGTGTTACTGTGACGACATTCACTCATCAAGATATCTTAGTGAACTTAGAGAACACAGCAAGTGGTGACTTTGCGGCCCAGTTTCCTAATATATTTGTGAAATACTGTCTGCCTAAAGTGAAAAGCGACCAGCTTGTTCAGGCGTGGCGCTCTAATCCCTTTTTTTCCTAATCCCTCTAATGCCAGTTTTGGCAGAATCAGCTGAATTTCGCCGTGTGGTGCGCCACGAGCGGCTGCGGCGTGTCTGTGAGCGACCACCTAGCGGCTGTCGTTTCCGCTGGGTCAGGGACCTGCTAGCCACACCCAGGCCCTCTACACCTTCCATGTCTACTTTCAGATCAGGCGGATCCTAAAAGAGATTCAGGCACCGCTCCCACAAAACGACGCCTTGGCGGCATTTAACAATCCATTTGACCGCAGAGCATATGAGCGCATCTGTGCAGAGTTTGGGGTGTCGCCGCACACCGGCTGGAGACAGCAGCAGAGCGAAAACAATGCCATAGGAACGATTTACTTCTATGCCACACACGCAGGCTACATGCGGCTTCCATAGCCGTACGACCCAACCTGGCATTCGTTTACTTTCCGAAAAAAACACTTTCACATTGACTACATTGCGCAGGGATCGGAGGCTGACAAGGCGTGGACAACGTTCATGCTGGACAGATCGCAGGGCTTCACACATGCAGGCGTCGAGCGTGTTAATGATTCCATTCGAACGTATGTATGGGCTATCCTCGGCGCCCAGACTCAGACGCGCACACGAATCTTAGGAGAGGGCACAGCATTTGACGCGCAGAAGCAGTTTCTCGCCAACATCGAGGATGTGGTCTCCTCTCCAGTTGACCTCTCATCAGCGATAAAACGCTACCAAGACGTCCTGCAGTATGCAGGCTCCAAAGTTAACTATGTGTTCGGAATCGGTCTGTACATGGCCCCCAGTAACATGTTGCTCCGCATAGGCCCTATCGCCGGTTACAACAATGAGATCGTAGTTGCAAAAGAAAATCAAAAACTTGGCGAGAACGCGGACGTTAACGTAACAGTCGCTCCTCCAAACACAGAAGGAGATACGGGAGAAAAAGGAGTGGTTCCCACGGCGAGTGGCAAGACCGCGACGCTGGATCATGCCGTTCCCACGGCGAGTGGCAAGACCGCGACGCTGGATCATGCCGTTCCCACCGCGCCGGTTCACTCCTCGTGAGATGTCGCTGCCTCCACGGTCCCAGCTAGTCAACACGACGACGAAAAGACCGCAATCATCGTCGGTGTCATCGTAGCTGGGATGGTGACCATTTGGCTATTTCGTTAGCCAGTCGCGAGTCACCACATAAAGCAGCCCCGCAGCCGCAACAACCAAGGACCACATATTCTCTGCAAGCCATCCAGCAGTTTTCGACATAAGGCTAAGAAGCCAGGAAACAATGCTCCCAATTATGCCGGGCAGCGACGCCGCGGCTTTTCCGGCAAGCTTTGCGAGGATTCGGCCGAGGGCGTGTAGATGTTTCTTGATCCACTCTTTTACAGTCCCGCTCGTCGGAACGACTGGCTTGGAAGGAGTCGGTGTTGGGGCCGGGGTGCCCCTGCCCGTCAAAGCAAGCACTGGGGTGGACACGATGAAGCCCAGCGCAGTGAGGATGCTAACAATGGTTATCCCCTGCTCTCTGAACAATGTGCGAAGTCGCTCAGCCAGGGTAGTATCTTCGTTGAGGACGCGGTTTATCGTCTCACGGATTCGGTTAATCTGTGAGCGAAGAGCCTCCCGACTGGCAGTTGCAGCCTCAAGGCGGGCGGCTCGCTCATCCTTTAGTTCTCGAACACGCTCCGCGACGCGCCTTCGAGAGAACTCATCTACGTCAGTTCCATTGAGTTTTCCTTCCTCGAGAGCAATGCGGTCATCCAATGCTGACAGCTTGGCCAGGTTGTTGGTGAGCTCACCTAGCCATCCTCTACGACAGGGTGCTCCGCCACCGCAAACTGACACGTAACAAGTCTGACACTCTCTGGAACATCAACCTGAACATGCCCGCTCGCAGCATGAAGGGCATTCTCATGCTGTTCGAACAACCTGTCCCCTGGAATCGCGACACTGAGGACTTCTATAATCCGCTCATCACGAAGGTAGAGGTGTGCATCGAGGGGGTGCCGAATCAGCTGTACAGTCAAGGACTGAGAGCGCACCAGCTGTGGGATGAGACCAAGAAAGAGTTCGCAGCCGGTAGTAAACGTCAATCCGAGGTTGCAATGGCCGCAAAAGACCTGGATCTGGCAGACGTCTCCCTGGGGGAGTTCCTGACCACAAAATATGCACTATGGCTGGATCTGCGAGCCACGGACGATGATGGACTACATGGGAGCGGCCGAAGAGTGGTGAATGCCAGCGAGGCCATCACCATCCAGATCACAAAAGAAGCAGACGGCCCCAGCACATTGAACGTTTATCTGTACATCGTCATGGATGCACAATGAATATCGAGGATGGCCGACTCAAAGAAGTGCTCAGTTAATGGCGCAGCCCCGCTGCTTCCCAAAGACCCCCACTTCGCTATTATATGTGGGCAGACAGGTTGTGGTAAGACAGTTTTCGCCCTTGACCTATTCGAAGGCCACTTTCGTGGTGTCTTTGAGCACATCGTCATCCTTTGTCCCACGATTCGCTACAACAACACCTATCTAGCCCGACATTGGGTCTGGGCTGACCCAGAGATCTACGTAGTCGACCCCGGCGAGCGCCTCCACGACTATCTGCGAGCATTCTATTGCCTATTTGCCAGAGAACACACTTTGTACATCATTGACGACTGTGCCGCAAGCAAGGCTCTAACCAAAAAGAAAGACAGGTTGTCTGAGCTAGCCTTCAGTGGCCGCCACACAGAGCAGAGCGTTTGGGTGCTGACCCAGAAGTACAACTCGGTCTTGAAGGATCTACGAGAGCAGACGCGATGGTGCGCTCTGTTTCACTGTAAGGACCGCGATTCTTTTGAAGAGTGCCTCCACGAGAACGATGTTCTTCCAACAAGAGATGAGCGACTCAAAACTAGGGCGCTGTTAGCAGAGACAAAACATGCAAAACTCCTGCTAAAAACTGACCAGCCGGCTGCGTATGTGGTTGTTAGCTAACCGTTAACTGTTGTTTAAGCCGTAAATGTGGGAAGTGCTACTGCTTTGCCAGATTCTTACTCTTGGGGCCTTTGTGTATATCATTTACGAATATTTTAAACTGAAGAGATACGTAAGTCATAGTGTTAACTTTTGCCAGCTGTACGCGCAAGTGATACGGGCCACGCACGTAGCAAACATGGATTGCGATGAGATTATTGACAAGCTGTCGGAAGAAGAGGCCGACGGTCGTGCCGCCAAGGCGGCTACATCTAGTTGCCACGACGGCGCGGCAGCCGGAACCGCAAGGTCTCGGTCTAACTCCGTAGGAGCCGCCGGGATGACTATTGCTGGTAAGCGCGAAAGACTCGCAGCATTGGCCGCCGGAGGACAGGCCAAGGAGTGCATGGGGAGGGTCATTACCCCGGACCAGGTCGAAAGCCTGGACGATATAGAAGTTGACAAACTGTATGCTCGATATGAAGCACGCTTGGGAGCTAAGATGACTAAGACCTTGGAGACAGCTGCGCTTCAGCTCTATGCTATGGCAGCCAGCACTTTGCTCCCCATTCCATCTGAAAATCAGTGAAAGCTCGTTGCTGACCTAGAAGATGACCCCTTCGTTGAGCATGCGCTAAGCAATGCTGCCTCCCAGCTGTACCACCGCTTTGGACTGCTCTTAGCACCCCTGACCACGTTACTTACCACTGTTAAACACTGCCAATTTGGACACACATGCCCCCGGACATATGCGTCTACGTTCGATGATGACAGAGGTACTGGAACCACAAGCGGAACAGCCACTGGTGAGAGTGACTCGGTCGACCCTCAGTCAGGAAGGGACAGCGCCTGATGAAAAGAACCCTAAAAAGGTGGAAGCGGGACGAAAGGGCGCTGCCGCGCGAAAGGCCAAACAAGAACGACTGAAGATGGAGCTCAAGGAGGCCAAGGAAAGTCTTGCTTTCACAGGCTTCCGAGACGACCACCTCAAGCACCGAACCGACCGTCGAGATGCTCTGCTCGTGGGATACATGTTGCGCTCGCGTGCCCTTTCTGGATCGCCGCTTGTGAGAGAGCCAATCTATCGTCGAGCGGTAGCGCGCCTGACGCCAGTCGTTCCGACCGAAACTACGGGGACCGAGCAATTAAAAGATCCTTTTCGTATGCAATAATGTCTTCAAAGATGTCAGAAGGTAAAAACAGTAGCCGTGCCAGCGGAAACAGCGTATAAAACATGGCCTCGATTGCCTTGCTAGTGGGTGGAGCTCTGGTCAATGCTCTTGCCTTCAGTGGGTCGAATTACCTCTTTTCAATGTTTCGAAGTTCGGGTGTTGACGAAGAGCGCAAACGGCATGACAAGGCTATAGAACAGCTCCAGGCTGCAAGGGATGCATGGACAAAAAAGCGAACCGAAATGATTGACTGGATAAATGAAGAGCTCCGACGACAGGGACACGCCGTTCGCACATTCCATGACGTCGATGCCGCAATCCGCGAGTACTCACAAGTCACGGGCGAAAAACTTGACCCTCTCCGCTCAGAGCCTCGTCTTTCGGACTTCTACACGCCGTCTGGTTCGCAGAAAGACCGCGAGATTGCTTTCATCTTGCTGGGGATGGCAGCTACAGGGCTGGTCAGCTATAAAATAGCTAAAAACTTGTAGCCTAGTAGAGCCCCATGTTTTGTGCACAAGGCCAGTTGCCACGCACACTAGCAATATCAGAGACTTTCACCTCTTGGAATGTCGGCACGAAAGCAACTACAATGGGGTCGTGAAACAAAAAAGCTATCCCGACGCCTCGCGGGGCACTACTACAGCCCGAGCGGTTACTGGAAGGGGCTAGCGGCTATCAAGAACCTCGCCGCAGCAGCCAGAGTCTCCGAAGATATGGCCCGAATATGGCTCAAGAAGCAGGCCATTTGGCAGATTTATCTTCCGCGCCCTCGCCATGTTCCACGCCCGCGTTTTGGTGTAAAGATGCCGAACGAGGTTCATCAAGCCGACCGGCTCTTTCTACCACACGACCGCTTCCCCCGTGGTCGCAAAACCTACAAGTATGCACTCACGCTTGTAGATGTGGCATAGCGCTACAAGGAGGCCGAGCCTCTGGCCGCAAAAGAAGTCAAAGAGGTCGCTGACGCTCCCTCCCGCATCTACAAGCGGAGCCATCTTAGCTGGCCGAAGCTTCTTCAGGTTGACTCGGGGCGCGTGTTTATGGGCGCGGTGAGCCAGCTACTGACCAAGCATGACGTTTCTGTCAGGCGCGGTCGTGTGGACATTCATCGGGACCAGGGGATCGTGGAGCGCTTTAACCGGACCCTGGCTGAGCGGTTGTTTGGGCCCCAATACGCCCAGGAGATGCGACTTCCGTCGGGGGCGCGTTCAACGGAGTGGGTGGGTCGACTGCCTGCCGTCGTTAGGGCCCTGAACGGAGAAGTGACCCGCCTCACCGGTAAGTAGCCTAAGGATGCCATCAAGGTTGTGGCTGTGACACAAAAACCCTCTTCTGTTGTTGCTTGTCGCCCCGTTGGTCTCAACGAGGAAAAGCTTCCCTCTGGTGTTGGCGTTCGGTACCTATACCCGGATGGCGAGCTGCAGGGTGGAAGACGTCGCGCGACTGATCCGGTGTGGTCCCTCCAGGTGTACCGGCTTGGGCGCTCGGTCACCAAGCCTGATGAGCCTGTCCTGTATTATCTGTAAGATGGTCCTGCTCGTGGGTTTGTCCGGGAAGAGCTCCTTGTGGTGCCTCCTGATACTCAGCTGCCGCCGGATGGCGTACTTGCTCGCTGAGTACCGCACCCCCTCGTTTTCGGTTGCACTCTAGGCAACAGAGGCGTACATTTCCCTTGCAGTGCCCCTTGCTGTTATCCAGCCTGTCTACACTGAACTGCTGCGTGTCTTTGGGTTCGTAGGCTCAGGACATTTCGATTTTACACGCAGAGCAGTGATTCTCTTGGCTCTCTTTGAGCTGCAGGACGTAGTCCACCTTGAGATTGAAATCATCGCTTTTAGCCTCGCCCTGGCGCTTGTAGGACACAATCTTCTTCTGGGTGGCCTTCCTAATGTCGTGCACTGTGGGTTGCCTGACCTCAGTACCCTTTACTGGTGGACAGGTTACCCGTTCTAGCTGATGCATATACTCCACACGGGACACGGCCAGGTATACTAGGTTGGACCACTGGAGATAGTCGTCGATGATCCAGATCTGTTGTGGGTCATAAATGGTGAGACCCTCGGAAGAATGTACTGTGAGTGAATAGCCGAGGCGCCAGTTATCAGATTTGATAGCCCCTTCCGCAGCCTCCTTAGTGACATATTCGATGTCATTGAGGACGAGCTCTTCTTTTCGATCTGTGCCGGGTATGGTGACCATAATGTTCTGTTTCCTGCTGTCTTTTGGGTGGTATAGCAGCGGTACTGGGGCGTTTGGGAATTTTTCCTTGTGTCTCTGAAGCAACAGCTCCAGCGCCCGGCCTCGGACCTTCTGGCGGCTGGCTAGGATAAGGTCCTCTGGCCTCCACCGCTCCACAAACCGGTCCCACCCTAGGCAGCACGGGAATGCCGTTCGCATCTCCTGGCACTGGACCTTGTCAGTCTGGAGGCGGGTGCGCTTTTATGGCATCGTGTTTCGCCCTATGGTCTGCTTCGATCTCTTCGTAATAGTCTGCTTTTTTTCGCAGCCAATCATGGGGCATCTCTCCAGCGATTGGTGGAGGCAGGGCTTGATCACCGCAGCAGACGACCTGGACACCACGCTGCTCTAGCCAGTCCAAGAACATCTCGAGGATAGGCCTGGGCACAGTGCAGACCTCGTCCCAGATGATGACACGTGGGATAAACATTTGGCCCATGCGGTCGGGCGTCCAGTCATTCTGGCCGCTCCACCGGAAGAAGCTGTGGTAGGTCTGGGCTTTGACGCCTCTGCCACTCATCTCCTTCGCGAGGCGGTGGTTCGGTGTGAACACCAGAGGGTCTCTCGCCCGAAAGAGCTCGATTGCTCTCGTGGTTTTTCCGCTACCCCCTCCGCCGTTGAGGTAGCTCAGCCGGTGTCGAGTCAAGGGGTCATCGTAGTGTTGCACGGTGCTGGGTGGGAGGTTTTTCTGTTGCCTTTTATACTCTATCTTGGGGAGGTATGCAGCGTGTTCCTGTGGCATGTACAGCTGCTCACCCTTGTCGCGCCACTGGGCTGGGGATACTGAAGGAAGGAGTGGCTGATTGATCAGGCAGCTCACGCACAATTCCTCTCCACAGTCGGATAATCTAGGGGCTACGTAAGCCTCGACACCCCCGAGCTTGTGCAGCGCGGTCTTCTGGATATAGAGGCTGTCGGTGGCCACCCGGACAGCCTCCTCGTGGTCTGGCTCTCTGAGCGGATAGAGGCCGTAAACGACCGCAGTGACAGGGTAGGCATGGTTGTAGTACACCTTGTCGATGCCGGTCAGAACACCGGGCGCAGTGACTCGGGTGATCTCGACTACATGTTGTCCCTTCTTTCTCTCGGTCGTCACTGGGTTGATCTTGTCTTCCACGACCCACCCCACCTCATCTACCTTACGTAGGAACTTTATCCTCATGATATATCCATCCCCGGGAAGGGCCCGGAGGAGCCTTGCCGCTCTCTCGTCTGTCATTGTGGCGTCCCGGACGCGCTTCTCATAGTTGGAAATGTTTTTTTCTATTCTATCAGCATAAACACGCCTTTCGGCTCTCTCGTCTGTCATGTCGGCTTCCAGGAGCATAAGTCTGGCCTTGGCTTCTTCGATGCTATCATGTTTATAATCGACTCCAGGGTCGACATACCGCCATGTAGAGAAGGCTACGGTGGCGCCGTCGACTTCAAATTCATCTTTGGCGTTATAAAGTATGCGAACCCACGGTTCGACGGCCGGGAGCCGCACCGGGGGAGGAGCCTGGGTGTCCAGGTCGATAAATTGCCCTTCGGGGGCCGACATTTTTGCAAGAATGTCAGGACCTTCCCGGGCGATCCGACTGGCTAGAGACTTGGGCCACTCCCCCCAACGGTGTGGCCGTGCAAGCCTTTCCGTAATTCGCCGCAGGTGCGGGAGCCGCTCGGTAGGTTTCTTTTGCACCCGCTGCGCATAGGCTCTGGCTCGCAGCAAGGCCGTGACCGAATCGTCGAGTTGCCGCAGCTCACGGGCGCGCTGTCCTTACTTACGGAAGTCTCCCACATCACCTCGCAGGGCGGGAATCCTCCCCTTTTTTAGCGCCCGATCGACTCTCTTTCGAAACTCGGCGGCGAGGGCCTCGGCTATCGCCCTAATGAGACCGGTTTTGTTGCCCGTGGATGGCAAACCATATTGCTTTGCTAATACGCGTAGCTCTTTGACTGTCTTCATCTTTAGAGTATACTTTGGGATGACAGATCTCTCTAAATGGAATTTACGTGGGATCTATCTTAGCCAGGCGTCGAAACTCAGCCTGAAAGACCCTTTGCTTCTGCCGCCAGGCCTTAACCTTTTCGTTTACATATCCACAGCCTCGGCACATTGAGAAGCGGTTTAAAGCCGAGCAAGGTGCCGAGCAAGCGGAGCCGAGCAAGGTGGACCTTACAGTGATCCCCCAGACAAGACCGACCGCAGAGCTCAGTGGAGCTCGGTTTAAGCCACTGGCATGTGTGTTTACCCTTCATCGTATCTCTGGTATCTCCATCGATTCTTTATGTTTAATCAGGGGTTGCGGCGTAGAGAATGGGCCGGCAAGGGTGGTTGGCCGTCCCGAGGCTCTACATAGTATGCGCCCACTCTATGAAGCCACTGTCGTTTGCGGCTTGGATTACACCTAGCGAAAACTCCACCTGTTTCTAAGAAACGGTCATAGTTTTTTTGTCCTGGTAATCTGTCTGTCAAAAAGTCGGCTTTCTGAACAGATTCCACAAAAAAGTCCGACCCCCTAGAGGTCCTCTAGGCACCCCCACGCTGCCTGCTCTTCCATCAACCTATACAAAAAAGTCCACTCGGCCCCCCCCCCCTGCTGCGGTGCCGGATCATGACGCCGATAGATATCAATCACTGGATGGTCTTCGTGTAACAGATCGCTAGGAACATTTATGGGTTCGTCCGCGAAGTGTACTTTGCCCTACACGTCGTACAACATCTGGCCCAAGGTCTTGTCGTCGGAATTTGACTGTTAAATTAGGGCGACATCATCATCAGCCCTCGTGCGATGGGTGGGAGTTCCCGCCGTCTCGATACTGGTGCATACTGGCTCCTCCGCCTGCAAACGTGGCTGCGGAACAAGGTGTCGTGTGCGTTGGTGTCGCAGCAACTGACTGGTCAGTTTGAAAAGCCCACAGACCACATTCCTCGCATGGACGCTTGGGTGGCCCATGCATTGAACGTTCTGGGCGCTGTAAATGATCCGGGCGCTGAAACGACAGTGTACATATCGTACAGCTATACCGGGCGGTTCCGTCGTGCTTGGTAGCCTCATGGCGGCGCAAATCGTGCAGACGAGTGAATGATTTCGAGCACATAGTACAAGTGAACATCTTGGTGGATGACAGAGTGTCTGATGAAACGGCCAGGCCGCTTCCCGTTTATAGCACGCTAGCTGGTGATCTATTTTTAGCACACTCAGTTCAACTACCCCCAAATCGAGGACCGAGATGCACTGGTGTACGACTGAGCCACATTGCGCGCCCGTGCGTGTGTATGTGTGGGCGCGCGCACAATGTCGTAGTCCATTGCATTCCAGAGCCCGCCATGGCCGTGTTCCACACAGGCCTTCTGGATGTCGTCGAGCAGCCCGGACGGGGTCGGCTTCCAGCAGTTGTGCTCTTTGGCTATAATGCTCGCCGCGTGGTTCACGCCAAAGGCCCGGTCGTCCCGGACGCGCTTCTCATAGTTGGCAATGTTTTTTTCTATTCTATCAGCATAAACACGCCTTTCGGCTCTCTCGTCTGTCATGTCGGCTTCCAGGAGCATAAGTCTGGCCTTGGCTTCTTCGATGCTATCATGTTCATAATCGACTCCAGGGTCGACATACCACCATGTAGAGAAGGCTACGGTGGCGCCGTCCACTTCAAATTCATCTTTGGCGTTATAAAGTATGCGAACCCACGGTTCGACGGCCGGGAGACGCACCGGAGAGGAACCTGGGGGTCTAGGTCGATAAATTGCCTTTCGGGGGCCGACATTTTTGCAAGAATGTCAGGACCTTCCCGGGCGATCCGACTGGCTAGAGACTTGGGCCACTCCCCCCAACGGTGTGGCCGTGCAAGCCTTTCCGTAATTCGCCGCAGGTGCGGGAGCCGCTCGGTAGGTTTCTTTTGCACCCGCTGCGCATAGGCTCTGGCTCGCAGCGAGGCCGCGACCGAATCGTCGAGTTGCCGCAGCTCACGGGCGCGCTGTCCTTTCTTACGGAAGTCTCCCACATCACCTCGCAGGGCGGGAGTCCTCCCCTTTTTTAGCGCCCGGTCGACTCTCTTTCGAAACTCGGCGGCGCGGGCCTCGGCTATCGCCCTAATGAGGCCGGTTTTGTTGCCCGTGGGGGTAAGGCCCTGACCGCTGAGGGCACCTTCGAAATGCTCCACTACTCTTTGTGCAACGCAGTTGAGGTCGCCATCTCTTATCGGGGCCAAATTAGCAGGGTTTGGCTCTCTGAGCGGATAGAGGCCGTAAACGACTGCAGTGACAGGGTAGGCATGGTTGTAGTACACCTTGTCGATGCCGGTCAGAACACCGGGCGCAATGACTCGGGTGATCTCGACTACATCTTGTCCCTTCTTTCTCTCGGTCGTCACTGTGTCGATCTTGTCTTCCACGACCCACCCCACCTCATCTAGCTTACGTAGGAGCTTTATCCTCATGATATATCCATCCCCGGGAAGGGCCCGGGGGAGCCTTGCCGCTCTCTCGTCTGTCATTGTGGCGTCCCGGACGCGCTTCTCATAGTTGGCAATGTTTTTTTCTATTCTATCAGCATAAACACGCCTTTCGGCTCTCTCGTCTGTCATGTCGGCTTCCAGGAGCATAAGTCTGGCCTAGGCTTCTTCGATGTTATCATGTTTATAATCGACTTCAGGGTCGACGTACCACCATGTATAGAAGGCTACGGTGGCGCCGTCGACTTCAAATTCATCTTTGGCGTTATAAAGTATGCGAACCCACGGTCCGACGGTCCGGAGCCGCACCGGGGAGGAACCTGGGTGTCCAGGTCGATAAATTGCCCTTCGGCGGCCGACATTTTTGCAAGAATGTCAGGACCTTCCCGGGCGATCCGACTGGCTAGAGACTTGGACCACTCCCCCCAACGGTGTGGCCGTGCAAGCCTTTCCGTAATTCGCCGCAGGTGCGGGAGCTGCTCGGTAGGTTTCTTTTGCACCCGCTGCGCATAGGCTCTGGCTCGCAGCGAGGCCGTGATCACATCGTCGAGTTGCCGCAGCTCACGGGCGCGCTGTCCTTTCTTACGGAAATCTCCCACATCACCTCGCAGGGCGGGAATCCTCCCCTTTTTTAGCGCCCGATCGACTCTCTTTCGAAACTCGGCGGCGCGGGCCTCGGCTATCGCCCTAATGAGACCAGTTTTGTTGCCCGTGGAAGGCAAACCATATTGCTTTGCTAATACGCGTAGCTCTTTGACTGTCTTCATCTTTAGAGTATACTTTGTGATGACAGATCTCTCTAAATGGAATGTACGTGGGATCTATCTTAGCCGTCGAAACTCAGCCTGAAAGAACCTTTGCTTCTGCCGCCAGGCCTTAACATTTTGGTTTACATATCCACAGCCTCGGCACAGTGAGAAGCGGTTTAAAACACTTACCCCGCACCTGAGGCAGGGCTTTGTGCCACCGCCCCTTCGGAGCCGAGCAAGGTGGACCTTACAGTGATCCCCCAGACAAGACCGACCGCAGAGCTCCGTGGAGCTCGGTTTAAGCCACTGGCATGTGTGTTTACCCTTCATTGTATCTCTGGTATCTCCATCGATTCTGTATGTTTAATCAGGGGCTGCGGCGTAGAGCCTGGGCCGGCAAGGGTGGTGGAAAGTCGGCTCTCTGAACAGATTCCACAAAAAAGGCCGACCCCCTAGAGGTCCTCTAGGCACCCCCACGCTGTCTGCTCTTCCCTCAAACTATACAAAAAAGTCCACTCGCCCCCCCCCCCCCCTGCTGCTGTGCCGGATCATGGCGCCGATAGATGTCAATCACTGGATGGTCTTCGTGTAACAGATCGCTAGGAACATTTATGGGTTCGTCCGCGAAGTGTACTTTGCCCTAGACGTCGTACAAAATCTGGCCCACGGTCTTGTCGTCGGAATTTGACTGTTAAATTAGGGCGACATCACCATCGGCACTCGCGCGATGGGTGGGAGTTCCCGCCGTCTCGATACTGGTGCATACGGGCTCCTCCACCTGCAAACGTGGCTGCGGAACAAGGTGTCGTGTGCGTTGGTGTCGCAGCAACTGACTGGTCAGTTTGAAAAGCCCACAGACCACATTACTCGCATGGACGCTTGGGTGGCCCATGAATTGAACGTTCTGGGCGCTGTAAATGATCCTCCGGGCGCTGAAACGACAGTGTACATATCGTACAGCTATACCGGGCGGTTCCGTCGTGCTTGGTAGCCTCATGGCGGCGCAAATCGTGCAGACGAGTGTATGATTTCGAGAACATCTTGGTGGAGTGAGTGAGTGAGTGAGTAGGATTTAACGTCGTTTTCAACATTGTTTCAGTCATATCACGACGGTGCCTACATGTGCCAGAACACGAGAGTGTTCACAGTTCCTATTATTCTGGACACTGATCAGCCCAGCCAGTACAGCACCCGGTCACCCATCCAAGTATTGACCGAGCTCAACGCTGCTTAACTTCGGTGATCTGACGAGAACCGGTGTGCCCAACGTGATACGCCGTACTTCACACATCTTGGTGGATGACAGAGTGTCTGATGAAACGGCCAGGCCGCTTCCCTTTTATAGCACGCTAGCTGGTGATCTATTTTTAGCACACTCAGTTCAACTACCCCCAAATCGAGGGCCGAGATGTACTGGTGTACGACTGAGCCGCATTGCGCGCCCGTGTGTGTGTATGTGTGGGCGCGCGCACAATGTCGAATTACGGTCTCTCCCAAAACTTCCTCTCCTCGCATCAATATGCTCAGACCCATTCAATATAAACGCAACCTAGAGACATCAACGACAACAGGCACATTGCGTAATACGCGTTTTATTATCCCCTTCTCCACAACACACCCAAGCTGGGGGTGTCAATATGGGTATGTTTACAACTCTAGTATACTGTTGTCCGTGTATCAGACGCATTGTTGGCGGCTCTTGTCAATCCTTTTTGCATTTGATGCCCATATCCGGCTTCCTATTTATCCAGAGAATAAAAATTGGAATATCAAACACCATGTTTTTATTTATTTCAAGCACCGTAATATTAAGCACAAGTATCTACAGAGCAGACTTAAACGATGAGCATGCGGACATATAGAGAATATGCGACATATCACGGTATCCGTCAGTGCATGTCATGGGTGAGTGCGTTCATTCGATGCGGTGGTCGATCAGTTTAGCCACGAAAAACGTGACATTGGTCGCCCTATCCACCTGCCACGTTTCGTTGGGGCGTTGTTCACAGACCCAGTCACCGGGGTCAATACCACCGAATTAGCTCTTCCAAATAGTTAACTACGATATTTAAAAAAAACCCACAAATCACATTGTTGTACGAAAGAAAAACACATTTTATTTTATAACAAAGAACACAGCATATATACAACATTTATTCCCCTTAATATAACATTAAAAGCCCTGTGGAATATCCGCAGTGTCAGTCCATCTATATTTTAACAACTATAGGGGTATCACTCTAAATATCCACATACGTTGTGGTCAACAACACAACATATATACAACAGTTAGTTCCCCATATTATAACATCAGAAGTCCAGTGGAATATCTGAAGTGTAAGTCCAAATTTAGCATATTTATCACTCTAAATGTCCAGATACGTTGTGGTCACACCATCTGGGAGAACTTTGCGTTTGGGAAAGAAGAAGGTGAAGGCGGCACGCTCCTGTGTGTACGACGTGGACCCCTTAGAATGGGTATGTCGACAACACCCCAACGAAACTTGGCAGGTGGATAGGTTGACCAATGTCACGTTTTTCGTGGCTAAACTGATCCACCACCCCATCGAATGAACGCACTCACCCATGACATGCACTGACGGATACCGTGATATGTCGCATATTCTCTATATGTCCGCATGCTCATCGTTTAAGTCTGCTCTGTAGATACTTGTGCTTAATATTACGGTGCTTGAAATAAAAAAAATATGGTGTTTGATATTTCAATTTTTATTGCGTGGATAAATAGGAAGGCGGACATGGGCACCAAATGCAAACAAAGATTGGAAACAAGCCGCCAACAATGCGTTTGATACACGGACAAGAGCATACGAGAGTTGTAAACATACCCATATTGACTCTCCCAGCTTGGGTGTGTTGTGGTGAAGGGGATAATAAAACGCGTATTACGCAATGTGCCTGTTGTTGTTGATGTCTCTTGGTTAGGTTTAAATTGAATGGGTCTGAGCATATTGATGCGATGAGAGGACAGTTTTCTGAGAGAACGTAATTCGCCATTGTGCACGGTTGGACTCAAACACAAACACACACACGCGCCCAAGCATACACACACACACACGCGCGCAATGCGGCGCAGTCGTACACCAGTACCACCAGCTAGCGTGCTATAAAAGGGAAGCGGCCTGGCCGTTTCATCAGACACTCTGTCAACCACCAAGATGTTCACTTGTACTACGTGCTTGAAATCATTCACTCATCTGCACAATTTGCGCCGCCATGAGGCTACCAAGCACGACGGAACCGCCCGGTATAGCTGTACGATATGTACACTGTCGTTTCAGCGCCCGGATCATTTACAGCGCCAAGAACGTTCAACACATGGGTCATCCAAGCGTCTATGCGTGGAATGTGGTCGGATTTAACTAACTGACCAGTCAGTTGCTGCGACACCAACGCACACGACACCCTGTTCCTCGGGCCACGCTTGCAGGTAGAGGAGCTCGTAGGCACCAGTATCGAGACAGCTGGAACTCCCACCCATCGCACGAGGGCAGATGATGATGTCGCCCTAACTCAACAGTCAAACTCCGAAGACAAGACTTGGGTCAGCTGTTTTACGACGTGGAGGGTCAAAGTACACTTCGCGGAGGAACCCATAAATGATCATAGCGATCTGTGACACGAAGACCATCCAGCGAGTAACATCTATCGGCGCCATTGGCCCATGATCCCGCACAGTTAACACCGTCATCGCCCTATTCAAGATATTTACAATTTTCGACTGACCGATCTCGCCCGTCTACTCAGCTGCGTGGGAGCCATCTTCAATGACCAATCTACGGCTTTCAAATTAAATGTCGCTTTCGAGTACATCTTACGCCATAAGATGACGGATCAACTGCGCTATTTCTATTCCAGTGCCAACAATCAAGTGTACGGCCATCCTTTCACCATCATTAACCGGGCGTTGCTAAAGAAGATGCTGGAGAAACTGGACACCGTGGATCCCTTGGAATGGGCACAACGTCAACGCCCCAACACCAAGGGGACAGTGGAGAGGGTCACCAATGTTACGTCCTTCGTGGCTAATCTGATCGACCACCCCCTGGGATGAACGGAATCACGTCCGACAGGCACTGATGAATACCATAACATGCCGTACATACTCCATATGTCTACATGCTCATCGTTGAATTGAGCTCTGTAAACACTTGCACGTAATGTGACGGTGCGTTAAATAACAAAACATGGTGTTTGATATTTCAACTTGCTTTTTCTGTTAACATATTAAACATACCCAGGCGGCTCCACCAGCATGGGTATGATGTAACATTGGGGATAATTAACTATATGAACAGTGCTGAACTTGTTGTTATTCACGACAACCGCTATCCGCTATTTTGGATGAAATATTTACCCCCAAATGTCATATAGTGCCCTTACGCACTTCCAAAACTGTCCTTTTTATACTACTCCACGATTGCGCATGTGCAGAATGACGTCATTTCCACGACCCAACACCTCCAGTCGGAGCTGCGAGTGCTTCAAATTGATACCTCGCCCTACCCATTCAGACCAATATTGGTCCATCTCGGCCCAATAACGTCCCTTCCAATGCCCATAGCCCTATTTCCACGACACACCCGTCTAGTCAGAGTCTACTCCACGAGTGCTTCATTTGACACCTCCCACGACCCACTCGGACCAATAGTGTTCAATTAATCACTCAATCACACTCCAACGCACGCCACAAATGACATGTTTCGCTACTACTGCCCAACTGCGAATGCGTAGCACGATGCGACTACCAACAATCACCATACCATTCGTCGTCTACATGCCGAGGGAAACAATATGACATCCATACGGTCCATTTGGACCACGGATGGTCCATCTCTACCCCAAACACCTTCCTTCACACCCCCAAAATGCCCACTTTGGCTATTACTCCTACTGATGACGTCACCAATGACGTCAAAGATGACGTGGACATCCTTCAAGTCGCGGTCTACACCGCGAGAGCTACAAGAGGACCCCTCACACGACGCATTCGGACAAATTATGATCCCTCAAGCGCTCAAATATACCCCTGCGCAACTCCAGAATGACCACTTTACTTACTACACCCCACCTGCGCTGCGCAGATTGACGCGACTTTCAATAAAAACACGCCAGTCTGATTCTTTCCAACGAAAGCATCACTAGGATACCACAACCGGGCCATTTGGACCAAAGATTGGTCCTTTGATTGCCCAAACATGTCATTGCCCACGCCCAATATGACATCTTTCGTTACTACTGCCCAACTGCCCATGCATAGCACGATGCGACCACCAACACACACCATACCATTCGTCGTCTACATGCAGAGAACTACATTATGACACCCCTCGCGATCCATTCGAACCAAGGATGGCCCATCCCTACCCCAAAAACCTTCCTTCACACCCCAAAATGTCCACTTTGGCTAATACTCCTACTGATGACGTCACCTGTGACGTCACAGATGGCGGGGACATCCCTCCAGGCGTGGTCTACAAGATGACACCTCACACGACACATTTGGTCCACCGATGGTCCCTCAATCGCTCAAACACACACCTTCACACACCCATAATGCCCTCTTTCGATACTACTCCTACTGATATCGTCACCAATGACGTCAGAGATGACGTGAAAATATATCCAGTCGTAGTCTACACCACGAGTGCTACACACTGATACCCCACAAGACACATTTGGACCTCTGATGGTCCATCAATCGTTTAAACACACCCCTTCACACCCCCATAATGCCATCAATCGCTACTACTCCTACTGATGTCACCAATGACGTCCGAAATGACGTTGACATCTCTCCAGTCGTAGTTTACACAACGAGGGCTACACACTGATACCCCACACGGTCCATTTGGACCGCGGATGGTCCCTCAATCGCTCAAACACACCCCCTGCGCACCCTCAAAATGACCACTTTACTTACTTCACCCCAACTGCGCATGACTTCCAACAAACACCTTTTATTCGCCGTATACATGCAGAGAGCTACAAGACGACACCCCACTCGGTCCATTTGGACCGCGGATGCTCCATCTCTACCCCAAACATCATCCTTCACGCCCCCAAAATGCCCACTGTGACTACTACTCGTCCTGATGACGTCAACAATGACGTCGCAGTTGACGTAGACATCCCCCAAGTCGTGGTCTACACCACCAGAGCTTCACACTTATAACCAACACGGTCCATTTGGGCCACGGATGGTCCCTCAATCACTCGAACACACCCCCACGCACCGCCCAAATGACCACTTTACTTACTACACCCAACTGCGCATGCGCACAGTGACTTCACCGCTTAGCTTCGATACCCCTTCCATGGTTTTCTATGTTGTGATACGAGACAAACAAGATCCCACACCCCATAGCGCAAATGAGCATGTGTGGGTTTCCCAGTGGCACCCACATCGTCCACTGAGCCACTATGGGCCTATCCAGGCCTCCCCGAACTTTTCAAAAAATTTCACCGCTTAGCTTCTACACCCCTCCCATCGTGTTCTACGTGGCGAGACGAAGAAAACAAGATCTCACAACCCATAGTAAAATCCACAAGAAAAAAATGACCACCCCTATACAGGCATTCACCGGATAGATGCAAGTGTGCGAATCAGGGGAGATGACCCGGAATTTGCGCCACATAGGGTTCGCCCAGTCAGAGTTGTCTTCCATGCCTCCAGGGGGCAGCACGATCGATGCCATGATGTCAAAAGGGAATCCCCACAGCAAGCGCCGCCATTGTGTATGTTTATTTTTTGCGGAGACATACCGGACAATAAACGCTCGACCCTGGGGTCGCACTGATCATAGAGTCGTCATAATAACATCGTCCAACACCTATAGGTTATGTTTATTACTATAAGTCTTACTTCCCGTGGTTTCAGGTATTTTTTCGTGCCAATGCGGTTTTGGGAAAACTTGTATGGAGAAACTGAGGTTTCCCCACTGGCTATTTATGCTGGGCATAGGGCTGGCGATATTGTCGGGGACCATACATGCATTCCGGGAGATTCACATTGGGAGTCACTGAGGTCTCAGCCTTATTGCTGTGCCGTCACGAGACCGGAAGTGACATTTGACCTTTTGACCCGGATGTGACCTTTGAACTTTTGACCCGGATGTGACGCCATAGTGACGTCATAGACGAATCAGGCGAAAAGCAGCGATTCACGTATGGCCCTTGACATGGGACTACTTTCTGTCCGCGGAGATTTCTTCCCGCGACCACATCACCGCCAGACCGCATCACCGCGGAGGAATACATGCCCCAAAGGTCACTACCGGTCACGTGACCGCAAGTGGCGGAACTATAATGAACTTGACCTCCAGCGGCCTTGCGGCCAGCGCCCCTTGTTGGCAATGTGACATAATTTAGCCTTTATATACTACTGTAGCCCCAAGCTGTTCTGAAGAAACCTAAGAACATATGTTGAATTTAAGTCCGAATACAAAACAGGTACGGCTTGTAGCGTTGGACAACCCGGTTCTCGTCAGATCACAGAAGTTAAGCAACGTTAAGCTCGGTCAAAACTTGGATGGGTGACCTGGTGCTGTACTGGCTGGGCTGATCAGCGTCCAGGGTAATAGGAACTGTGAGCACTCTCGTGTTCTGGCACATGTAGGCACCGTCGTGATATGACTGAAACAAGGTTGAAAACTACGTTAAACCCTACTGCTCACTCACCCCGAATACAAAACAGGAAAGTATCTCCTGTTTAATTTGACAAAATTTGAGAGGTCACTGGTCGCCCTGCTACGCTGTGGTGTCTTGCCCCTGAGAGTGGAAGTGGGTAGATATACACTCTCAGAAATATTCAAGTAAAAAACCTGAACTGATCAGGCTGTATATCCACAACTCAATTTCAGGGATTTTGGCTGAAATTCAGGGCTGATTACCTGAATTTCAGAAAAAAAGATCCTTGAATAAGAGGATTTTCCCCTGAAATTCAGAAAAAAAATTTAGTAGGTTCTCGACCCTATTCAGGTACGTAAAATCCCCTATCATTCAGGTAATTTAGCTTTAATTCATGGTTGATATACCTGAATTTCAGGAAATTATCCCTGGATTTCAGGTAAAATCCCTGAAATTGAGTTGTGGATGTGCAACCTGATCTGTTCAGGATTATTCCCTGAATTTGTCTGAGAGTGTAGAGGAGAGAGTCTAGATAAAAGGATATGTGAAGTTTGTGATAGTGGATAGGTGGAACATGAAAACCATTTTATATTTCTTTGTAAATTGTATGAGATTGAAAGGCGAGAATTGGTAAGGGGGTTAACTGGGATGTAAATATTACCTGTGGTGACAAGATGGCTTTTCTCTTTGAACATTATACGAGAAAAACGTGTCATTTCATAAAGTCAGCGTATCGTATTAAAGACTTGAACAAATATTTTCGCCTTACGCCACGTGGCATTCCGAGAATATTTTATTGTTTATAGTGGTTGATAAGCCCAGTTTAATATAGGGCTAGGTGAATCGATGACTTTGAATTCTTGTGTAACATGGGGACCACGTATCTACCACTATAAATAATAAAACTATACTATACTATACTATACTATATTCATGTAGCTGGGTTCAGCTCTGTTACAGAAACGTGACCGAGTAGATGACAGAATTACACATGAGGAGTATTTTGTGATAATGGTAATTCGTTGATGATTGTTCTAGAAAAATAAAGCCGAATATTTTGCAGTATTGTAATATAAGTAATATAATAAATCATTATACGTAATATAAGCCTCAAAGCTACGTTTTATTGTAACTCCGAGTGTAAATCAAGCTTGAATTGAATATTCCGTCTTTAATACATGTATAGTGACAAGTGTATCCCTAAATAGGTTTGCATAAAATATTAGGGTACTAAAAGCAAGCCAACTGCCAAAATCCATATACCTTTGTAAGTAGGGCTCGTTCAACAGGACGATTGAAATGATATACATGTTACGAAAAGTGTGCATAACCTACATGTTTAACTGAACGCGAAGTTAAACCTTAATTCTTTCTCTCCCCCTACATGTTTAGAATACGCTGAGACAAATTATAATGTAGTTTTTTTTATAGATTTATTCCTCTTCGATCTAGTACTAGGCGTTATGAGTTATAGAACAATATAAAGAGGTGAGGATCCATGTAGGATGTTCTCCGAATTTAAGTTATTTCCACGAAAGCCAAGGTCAAGGATCCATTCCGAGAAACGTGCACATTTCATACTCACGTAGTCTGGATCGATAAGATAATACCATATACGGATATCCAGGGTACAGACCAG
>JAVTVY010055275.1:0-29127 GCA_036873755.1 Hanleya hanleyi
TAGGACTTATTATCTCCTAATTAGGAGATAATAAGTCCTAATTAGGAGATAACTCCTAATTAGGAGATAATTTTCTCCTAATTAGGAGATAATAAGTCCTAATTAGGAGATAAATCTCGGATTTTTTTTTTTCACACTGGCACTAATACGCTTCCGTAATAATTTCTATCGTCAGTCCAAATTAAAAGGATACAGTTGAAACACCACCACTTGTCTTATTCTTCAGTGCAGAATTATTGTCTGTTATAACATCGATTATTACCTCAAGATGATGATAAATAATAATCCCATGGTTGTTTCCGATGCAGGTTGAAGAAGATTAATGAAGTTTAATAGAAACAACAGTGCATCACGGGATATCTTCCAGTTTTAAAGCACATGATTGGTCAATTTAAATTTTCAAAGAGAAATCCGAGATTTTTATTGACCTGTGGAGATAATTCAGGAAAATCCAGCCAATCGTGAAGTTTCTGTAATTTTCATCGCCAGATGATACATCACCTTGTATACAGAGTAAGTTGTTTATTTTTGTAGAGCGGTGATCGGGTAAACCGTTACAACATCATGGTCCAATACGACCAGGGTATGATCAACCCGACAGACGAGGTTCACATCTTCCAGTGTACGCACACGTCCACTGGTCAAACGATTGGCTTGGTGCTCGGTAACGTGGGCTTTGATGACGTGTAAGTTGTTTTGAGAATAGTTAGACGAAAACCTTTCCCAGAAGAATTCAACTGTAAAGTAGAACACGATGCGGTTTATTATGACAAAGCTCATAAATCGTCCCCCAGTAAATGTACAATGCCAATGACCGGACAGAAAAGTGGTCTACTATTCATTTCATAGAATGGTGCAGCCTATTCGTCTCAAATTGTGTCTCAATCATAGCTGATATGATCAAATAAATTTCACGAATGTGAAAACGGATCCAATCGGTGTCAGAATGATTTGTCGGTTTGTCTTGCTGTTTGGGGTTCATTTTTGTCTGAGTGTTTGATTAACTTATTTGAATAACAACACTCCAACTGGCAACATATCATCCCTTAATTTCATAATTAATACGCGCTGCATTCGGTCGTCCCGTATGATTCGGCGCCCAATGAACTGCATTTGTCTCGGGCTATTAATATAAACAGTGCAACAAAAGTAAGTCCCCCCCTAAACGATGTTTGATATCTTCCAAGATATTTTCCAGATCCTGATGAATTTTTGCACACACTAGCCCAGTAACCAGCCCCACACGGTATATCAAGGATTAATACGTAGGTGTAGTTGTACGCAAATGAGCATGCGCAAACTGGGAATCGGTCCAATTTTGAAAAGTTCATGAACAGATTAATCCAGACTTTTCAATGTCAAATCGTTATTTCATCACAGAATTCGATCATGTTGACTCCGTATCTCGACGGTCAGTAATCATTAAAATCGCGTGTAACCGCCACGACATTGGATGACATTTCGACAACGTGCTCGCATGGTGTTGATGAGGCTTGCGATCCGACGTTGCGGGATGGCTAACCACTCCTCCTGAAGCAGGCGTCTCACGTCATCAAGATTTGACTCCACCCCAACTCGACGATAGACCGATTGTTTCAGCTGATCCCAAAGATGTTCGATGGGATTGAGATCTGGAGAACTGGCGGGCCACTGCATGTGGTCAATGCCTTCAGTTTGGAAGAAGCCATTTACAATCCTTGCCCGATGTGGACGCGCATTGTCGTCCATGAAGACAAATCCATCCCCAACGGCACCTGCGTAGGGCAAAACCTGTGGTCGAAGAACTTCAGTCACGTAGCGATTAGCGTTCAAGTTCCCCTGAATCGGCACCAGATCGGTTTTACCGGTCAAACTAATGCCTGCCCAGACCATTACGCTGCCACCACCAAAGGCCGTTACTGGTTGCACGCAACACTCGGCATGCTGCTCTCCCTGACGACGCCACACACGCCTCCTACCGCCAACGTGACGGAGACAGATACGCGTTTCGTCACTGAAGAGAACATTGCCCCACTGTCGTCTGGTCCACCGAACATGATTTCTTGCCCACTGCAGACGCGCTATCTTATGACGGCGGAGCAGAGAAGCCTTCTTCGCCATACGCCTAGCACGCAATCCGACGGCTTTTAGGCGTCTCCTAACTGTTTGAACACTCACTCTCCTAGCGCCGGCACCAGCATCTGCTCTTATTTGATCTCGGACCTCTCGTGCTGAAATTCAGAATGGGAGGTAAGTGAATTGAGGAGTGAGTGAGTCGTGTTTAACGGAACGAGTTGGATCTGCGCTACATCAGAAAATGGTATTCGATTTTTTTGTGGCACACCGAGGCCCTCATACCTGATAACGTTCTGTTCCTCAGTGTGACGTTAACGATTCGACGGTCTTGTCGTCGTGTGGTCGTCCTGGGCCTTCCACTTTTTGGTAGATCCTTCACATCCCCTGTAGCACGAAACTTTGATTGCAATTTGCGAATTGCTTTAGGTGTTACCCCCATTCGACGAGCAACCTGTTTTACAGGGGTGTTAGCCTCCAACAGACCAATTGCAACAGCCCTATCCATATTGGATAAACGAGGCATGGTTTACCACAGAACTTCAACTGAATGCCCAAGACTTGTGGGCAGAAATATGGGATATTCAGGTATGAGACCGTTTTTATTGACCATCTCGGACATCAAATTACGTAAAACCCGCTATGTGAAACCGCATGAATTTCTTGTGGTGGTTGACATGTCCTGGATGCCCAACCACACGAATATTTCATGACTGGTTGATCGAATTCTGTGATGAAATAACGATTTGACATTGAAAAGTCTGGATTAATCTGTTCATGAACTTTTCAAAATTGGACCGATTCCCAGTTTGCGCATGCTCATTTGCGTACAACTACACCTACGTATTAATCCTTGATATACCGTGTGGGGCTGGTTACTGGGCTAGTGTGTGCAAAAATTCATCAGGATCTGGAAAATATCTTGGAAGATATCAAACATCGTTTAGGGGGGGACTTACTTTTGTTGCACTGTTTAGATCACCTAGCTTCAATTTTCACAAAAAATATTTTGGATCACCGATTGGACCAGTTTCGCGGGAATTAAAAGCAATACCGGCTACCTGTTGGAGAAATTCACTACAAAAATGTAGACTCTACTATTCTTTGAAATACGCAGTAGCTAATATCGTCTGATCGAAGCAAGAGAATAAGCCGGAAAAACAAGTGCTGGGATAATCCCGAAATATATCATACCCGTGTAATCTCCGCTGTGTTTACAAATTCGCTTTGAAAAACCATGTAATAACTGACATTATCAATCGGTGTTCGGTAAATTCAGACTGCTCATTGAAATTAACCAATATAGATGGTCTACACTGACGATCAATAAAAAATAGCAAGAGATTAGCTCATAGGAGGAATGATCTCCCATCACACACACACACACACACACACGCACACATAACTCAATGAATTGAGGTTTATTCAAACCTTCATATCTCAATCGTGAATTCTCTAATATTGGACTGCCTACTTTCAGTCGCCATGCTGTACCGTATTACTACCTCGAGTCTTTTTATCGAGCAGCTACTTTGGAAGAACTTTTTAATCGGGTGAATGAAGACTGTATCTTAGGTTATTTGAGAGAAATAGGTTTGTTGTATAAGTTTTAATGTATGTGCATGTCTTTGGGTGTGTTGTGTTGATTACTTATGGATTATGGATTATGGACTTGTTTTTACCCCTCGGCCATTTTGGCCTCGGGGTATTGTCGTCGCCATGTACGTCCGTCCGTTACTGCATTTTAGGCAAAACCGCTTGAGACACAACCACCAAATTGTCAACACTTATTTATATAGTGCTAAGTCAGACGCCTATCGAAAATGGCTTCCCTCGGCCCATATTTTACAGAGTTCTGCCCCTTTACAGATTTATTAATTTCTATTTCTGTCCTGTACGCCTGAATGTAACCAACTATATCTGCAGATCTGTGTTCAGTATAGCTACTATATTTTGGAAACTTATTTATATTGTTGTACTCTACAAGCCAACAAAGGATTTATGCCCCTTTCGGATGTAATAATCTTCGATTTTGTTAGTTGTAGCTGAATGTACAAGTTATATCTGCAGATCCGTGTTCGGTACAGCTTATTCGTCTCGGTTATTATTTTACAGTAGTGTCAAACGATTATCGAAAGTGGCGCCCCTCGGCCCATATTTTACAGAGTTATGCCCCTTTACAGATATATTAATTTCTATTTCTCTCCCATATGCCTGAATATAACCAACTATATCTGCAGAACTGTGTTCGATATAACTGCTATATTTTGGAAACTTATTTATATTCCTGTATTCTACAAGCCAACAAAGGATTACTCGCCTCGGCTTATGGAGTTATGCCCCTTTCGGATGTAATAATCTCCGATTTTGATATCTGTAGTTGAATGTACAAGTTATATCTGCAGATCCGTGTTCGGTACAGCTTATTCGTCTTGGTTCTTATTTCACAGAGTGCTAAGTCAGACGCCAATCGAAAGTGGCTCCCCTCAGCCCATATTCTACAGAGTTATGCCCCTTTACAGATATATTAATTTCTATTTCTGTCCTATATGCCTGAATGTAACCAACTATATCTGCAGAACTGTGTTCGATATAGCTACTATATTTTGGAAACTTATTTATATTCCTGTATTCTACAAGCCAACAAAGGATTACTCGCCTCGGCTTATGGAGTTATGCCCCATTCGGATGTAATAATCTCCGATTTTGCTATCTGTAGTTGAATGTACAAGTTATATCTGCAGATCCGTGTTCGGTACAGCTTATTCGTCTCGGTTCTTATTTTACAGTAGTGTCAAACGACTATCGAAAGTGGTGCCCCTCGGCCCATACTTTACAGAGTTATGCCCCTTTACTGATATATTAATTTCTATTTCTGTCCTATATGCCTGAATGTAACCAACTATATCTGCAGAACTGTTTTTGGCATAGCTACTAATTTTGGAGACTTATTGTTGTATTCTACAAGCCAACAAAGGATTACTCGCCTTTGCTTATGGAGTTATGCCCCTTTCGGATGTAATAATCTCCGATTTTGTTATCTGTAGCTGAATGTACAAGTTATATCTGCAGATCCGTGTTCGGTACAGCTTATTTGTCTCGGTTCTTATTTTATAGAGTGCTAAGTCAGACGCCTATCGAAATTGGCACCCCTCGACCCATATTTTACAAAGTTATGCCCCTTTACAGATATATAATTTTTCTATTTCTGTCCTATATGCCTGAATGTAACCAACTACCGGTATATCTTGATCATCCCACATAGAGCTATCTCTTCCCCAATTCACACTACACATGGGTCTCAGTCACTTGGGGAAAGCCGAGGGGTTTTGATTAGATCAATCTCATGTTAGAATACATAGAATTTTGTTTGATCGTCGTCATATAGCTGAACGCGACGTTGAACCTTGACTAATAAGCCTTATACGCACGTTTTTGTCTCACAGCGCAGCTGCATCACTAAGCGGACAGACAGTTAATGTGGGATATTTTCCGATTGGAATGACTGTCACTACACGGCCGAACAGAGGTGTTCTTGCCGGCAATATTGTTCGGGTTGGTACGGAGTTGTTTATTGAAGTTAGCCTCCTCACTCAAACTAGTAAGTCACATTCTTATTCTGAATTATTTCTCATATCACCACGATCCCTGTTTGCAGGCGAAGGTTTAATTTTGATTTGAATTAATGTTACGAATGACTGGTTATTCGTAAATATATATTTGGTTATTCGTTGGTAATTTTGGTTATGGGTTATTCGTAAGGTGAATTCAGAAATGTAGATATTGGGCACTCTTAAAACGATCCATGGCCAGATTTTCAGGAACATCATGCCGAAATTCAGGACATATTCCATGAATTTGACAGTAAAGGTGCTGAAAGTCAGGAAATTATCCATGAATTCCAAGCTGAAATTCCTGAAACTGAATCGTGACTGTAACGCCTGAATTTCAGCAGAAATCCCTTAATCATTTTGAGCGTGTAGATATACATGATATAACAAGAACAAAATATCAGCGTAAAATGCACAAACAGCACAAATTTGGCAACACAATATAGCAACAGTATAAAGGTATTTCAAGGGGTACCGATTGTGCACTCATTCTGGCTCACATATATCATATATCTAGGTGAGATTGACCAGGCCCAAATCATATTTTCATATGACATACCGGATAAGTCCGTGGAGAATCCGATGTGGTGTACATGTACGCCGAGGTTAAGTGTATGTTGAATACCGGGGATTACAAAGCACAAGCATCATTTCCTACAATTAGAAGCTAGCCATTGTCTAAAGTCTGTTTTTCAATTATTATTGTCCGATTCCTCTGTCTGGTTTCGAACTTATGTACAGAGGAAGCAATGTTATAAACCAACTCGAAGAATCACAAACTGTTCACGCTCAAAGGCTTCTATCAAAAGTACATAATATGATATATATATATATTTGTTGATGAAATGATAGAAATAAGTTGAACGGAATAAGTTGAAAATCGGGAGATGCGCTCGGAGTGTTCCAGGTATGGCTTTTGTCTGTTTATGCCATGCCTAAATTCAATATTTCTATGTTTTATCTATGTAAAGTCAATGGAGAACTCGAAGTGGTGTAGATATACGCCGTGTTTGTATATGAACAACCAAAGGAAGGCCTCAGATCCCATGTCATCCAAATTGTGTTTTCCAATGTTATTGGTATATCTATGATAGGCCATATGTAGTTAATAGAGAATGTACATGCTTGCTGAGGTTGTATGTAGAATGCTTCGATTAACCATATGTAAGCCTCAGATCCGACATTCATTAACTAGCCATAATCCACATTATGTTCCCTCTGTTATAGATTTATAGACTACTGCACGATTATTGTGAAATATTATGCCCGAATTCGCAGCAATCTCGGGCATCCGCGCTGCGAACGAGGGCATAATATTTCACAATAATCGTGCAGTATTCTATTTATTACATACTAATATTATTTTCTGGCGATCTATAACGAATGAATAGAGCGGTCACATTCATATTGAATCAGATATATTATTTTAAAATGAAAGAATACACCTGTGCCCACAAACGAATGACTGCGGCTGCTGCCAAATTCACGTCGACTTCCCTCTTGACGTTGATGAATACACGGACTCATGCATATTCGTTAATAAATACATGAATGAAATGGCGCAGTGCATTCTGGGCTTACTACGTTTTAGTAAACCCACGAGAAGTTGTACATCTTTTCTTGTTTGATAATGAAACGTCGTACATCTTCAGTTATTGCTTTTGGTTTCAAGTCCATCGGTTCATCAAATAGTAGCTATAAAAGTTGCTGGCCAATTGTGTTCAACCCTGAATCCTGATCAGCCATGACTGTTGATACGGATTGTTGACACGGAATGAAAAGTAGTTCCGATCGGAGCGATGCGGACGACTATAGTTGGCGGTATGGGGCAGAAATAGGTTTCAATGTCTAGGATTAAATCGCCTTAGACCTCGATCTAAGTCCATCAGTAAAGTTATTATCATTAAGCTGGTGCTTGGGGCCGTGTGGCTACTTCATAGTCTCCACATGAACAGCTGCAATAAAAGCGCGACTGAGATACTAAGGCTACGTCCGATAATCCACCGTATTCTCGGGTCTGAATGTTAGGTGTCGACGAATACTTTCCTGTAGAGTTATATGGTTGCTTTTTAGTGGTCAAACGTCTTAAATTTTTTCCACCTCTTGCATATCGCTCCAGTTCAATTCCTCGGCCTAAATGGTTCTAAACCGCGTGTCATGGTATGGTAGTCTATTATTAGACAGGATGCTTCTAGAATATATGACGTAAGCTTGTTTGCACTGTATTATGTGAGTCATCCATCTGGAATTTTCTCGAACCTGTTGTGGATTGTATCTGGGTTAGATCAGACGTCAATGCTGTATGTTGTGGAAAGATCTCGAATGCCCCGTAGAGTATAAATAGCCCGACAGTTAGTCATTCTGTAGGGAATTCAAACGGCTTTTCTGTGGGTGCATTATACGGACCGCTGGGTTGTATATTCCTGTAAATCGACTCTTGGCGCTGTGTTATCTACGTAATCGAACGGACGGAAACTGGACAACAGCTGAGTGGTGTTGGACTATAGAAATACAGGAACGCGGTTTCTGCGCGTCGGCACAGACTGTATAGAGATTTGCACGTTAGCACGGACTGTGAGAGATACACCGGTATAGCATTGAAGAGTAAGACTATATTTCATATTTGTTTGTTAAGTTGACCTTACTCAATTTGTATATGATTTTAGTATTGTAAATAAATATTTGATTGTTAATCCTTGACTCCACAGAAATTTTCTGTTGCGTTTTTCTATTATCGTTAATGACGTAACACGCGGAATAAATCGATTTAGACCTAGGAATAAATCCATGAGTTTATTAGTGGAAATGAATTGTATTTAATCCGCGGTCTTGATCCTTCTAGTCCGAGGTATAAAACGGTCTAGTCCTAGGCTTTTGTCCACCAATCAAAATCGAGTTTCTAGTCTGATGTTTTCTCCATCCAATTAAACATGGGGCTAGAAACTCGGTTTTGATTGATGGATTTCAACGTTTTATACTAAGGACTAGAAGGATCAAGGCAGCAGATTAAATAAAATTCAGTTCCACGAATGAACGCGGGGATTTAATCCTGGGTCTAAATCGATTTATTTCGCGGTATAGAACGCTTTTTACCGAGGAATTAAAGCAGTATTTTGACTGGTGGACTTAAAATTATGTCTGAGTCGATTTAATCCTATGCACTGAATCCGATTTCTGTCCCCTACCGCCAATCATCGACGACACCACCGAACGTTGTCAGGCAACCGTCGGAATCTCCCACAATGACGCTAGACGGGCTTGATATATTGCGTACATGAGATAGGAATATATCAAATCCGTTGATTTCCTACCTTGATTATACTAGAAATACTACAGGTATATAAGAAATATGTATACGACTCACCATATGCAGTCAATGGATAATGTGAATGTACAGAAGTTGTAGGTAGCACTGCCAGACATGACAAAATGCCCGAAACACTGTCGAAGGGCTGTTATTGAAATAATTCACTGCCATCACGCTTTTTTACAGCGTTTGTTGCCATTCGAGTGACCACGGTTACAGCTTTCGACAGCGATATAATCACAGGGGCTACTAGAAGAAAGGAGCTTGTTGTAAACAGGTATATACTTACTTTTAAATTTAACCATATCATACACTGATTGAAATCGAATTGCGCCCGGGTGATATCAAGTCACAATGAATGGTATTGAGGCTAATTCTAACGTGAAATAATCCAATACAAGCAAAATAAATTGTATTAATACAGGTTATCCAATATATAGCAGAATGGGAGTTCTTGGCTAAGTGTATTCCAAGTCGTGTGTTGACGGTTGTGTATGGAAACAATTATTTGTACAAAAAATGTTTATTGTAGATAAAGATAAAATAGTTTGTACTTATTTTTATAATTCTAGTTGTCCCGCGGCCGATTCCACTGGTATTGTGAGACCGCCCCTCCGAAGACTAGGGACAACAACCTTCAGCATGTCGTTTGATATGTTCAAGTTTGTAGGCTCTAACACAGTGTTTTTTACCGCATCGGCTGTCCTCTGTTCACAGGCTGACGTTAACAACTGTAGCCCGGTGAGATTCCAATCCAATATAAAGTGATTCCTTGCATTCTGGGAAGCAATGGTAGCTGCAAGTGTCCTGTGCCATGATTGGGCAATTACGTTAGAATCATCGTCCCGTCTGACATACAAGGTGGTGGATGTACACTGCCAGAAAGAAAAGATGATAGCTATAACCAAAACAAGTTCATGATAGCATAAAAACTGACCCAATAAAGCTATCACTTTTCCCCATCATTACATTTAAATGTCGATGGTCATTACCCTTTCAGGTGAGAGAAATGAATCAGACTTTAGGCCATCACCTTTTAGGGCGATGATACCTGACCAGTACTCTGAAACGGTGATTACCCTAAATTTACACTGGGTGCCCGATTATTACTTGGCCCTATCAGGATGATTAACTGACCCTATCAAACTTTTGCATCACAAGAAGATATTTTGTCATTTTTCTAGTGCTGAAAATTGGTCGAGTCCCGTGCGGGATCGAACCAGCGACTACCAGAGAAAGGCACCAAACCATCATAACTGCCAGCGATCAGCGATCTAAACCACTCGGTCAACGGGTGTAACACAAAATAGGAGGTAACAGACCGGTTTTCTTGAAAGCGAACATACAGTAGCCCTCTGATGACCGTATGTCCGTTGGGTGCCTTACTCTGGTGGTTAATGGTTCGAATCCCGCATGGGACTCGACCAACTTTTAGCACTAGTATCTGTACTATAATACTAAGACAGCGTAATCCCACAATAACGAAAATACTGTTTACACGATCACTTCCTAGATGACAAAAAGTTATCAGAGGGCTACTGTATGTTCGCTTTCAAGAATACCGGTCTGTTACCTCGTATTTTGTGGAGGCCCGTTGGCCGAGTGGTTTAAATCGCCGACATCTAGCGCTGGCGGTTGGGTGCCTGACTCTGTTGGCCGCTGGCTCGAATCCCACACGGGAGTCGACCAATTTTCAGCACTTTATCTGTGCTGTACTAAGAGAATGTAATCCCAAACTAACGAAATACTGTTTATACGATCACGTTTTGAATGACAAAAACATTTTCTTATGTATTCTGCTCTGGGAGCTGTATCATTACTGTCATCAAAGGGGTATTGTATTTTTGCTTTCATGACTACCGGTCCGCTATCTCCTATTTTGTGGAAGATCCGTTGACCGAGTGGTTTTGATCGCCGACATATAGTGCTGCGGCTGGGCGTAAAATTACCTTTGTGGGCGCTGTTTCGAATCCCGCACAGGACCCGACCACATTTCAGCACTAGTATCTGTGTCATACTGAGACAGTGTAATCTCAAAATAACGAAAATACTCTTTTGTATCACCTTTAACAGGCATCATCACGAGTAAAAGCTGATTCGTCATCATCATTTTTCTGACTGTGTAAGGTGTCATATTTCATTTGTCAAATGTTATCGTTACCAATTTTAAATTTTTCAGAATGCTTGCCATTGGCAATTTTTATTTTCACAAAGATAGTCTAGTCCGTCATTCCAATCTTTTTATCATAGATCTACACCAAAGTATTTCGACGCATCAACCTATTACAAGCGTCTAGTCCGTCATTCATAATCCAGCCGTCGTCCATTAGAGAATATCCGCGTCCATAATCCAAAGACCTATTCCATTTTCCACATAACAGTATTAGCACCAAATTCAAAAAGACAATCATAGTATACATAAACATAGGCTTGTTTCCTGCAAGAGAGAAGCGGTCAACAGTTTTCAATGATGCCGGCAAGACATCATGATGTTCCAAAAATATCAAATCCGTATCGCTGATCAGTATTCTTAATCCATAATATTCGTTATAGAGTCGTCATCTAAAAAAAGATGTATCTCAGTCACGCTTTGATTGTGACTGTTCATATGAGTACCATGAGGATCTTGAAGTACATGGGTTCATACGGCCCCTAGCCCCGGGTTAAGCGGAATTAGACACAAGTTACGAAACGTAGCGCCATAGATCTTGCACGCTACGTTCGTATTTTGCTATCAGCATGCGATATGTATCGCCAAATTTGAGAAACTTTGAGTGGAGGCGCTTGATGGAATAGCCCTGTTTTATAAGTTTCTGCAACAATGTTTTGTGACGTTGATTAAAATCATCACATTTAACACAGGATCTACCAAATGCTACTAAGCGAGATATGTATACGCCATATGGTCCCACTGGAATATTACCGTCCTCTGTACATGCTATTCGACGATCCCTGGATCGTGGACCAAAAGTTACCCATATTTTTTCTGGGGTTCATTTTTATCTCGTTGATGTCGATCGAGTGAATCAGAATGTCACATCTCAGCTGTTACTTACCTCTTGCATATCGATGCAATTAATGACCTGTATCTGGCAGGATTCTGCTGGTGGACTGTTAGTCCCCGAGGCCCGTCCTCTGTACATGCTATTCGACAAATATATGTAGGTTTATTGTTTTGGTGGGAAATTTAAGCCGTACGACGTCGAGCATTACAGGTTAATTTTTCTGTGTAATCTTCCATTTACCATGTTTACCCCACGTTGAGGCGTTTATTCCATCCGACGTCCTCGATGGTCATCCATTAACATCAGATGAGTTATTTGTTTGAGCTGATCTGTCATCACAGCTTCCGAGTTAGCGTATCTTATTCCGCTTAAGCCAGTGCTAGAGACCGTGTGAATACTTCATAGTTTCCACATGAACAGCTGCAATAAAAACGCTGATGAGATACTAAGGCTACGTCTGAATGTGAGGTGCTGCGGAAAAATTTCCTGTAGAGTCATATGGTTGCTTTTTAGTCGTCAGACGTCAATTTTCCCCACCTCTTGCATATCGATCCAACCTATGGCTTATGACTACGCATATTTTCGCATGTAAATAACAACGCATTATCATTGTCGTAATTGTTTAACACGCCTTACCCAACAAAATAGATAATGTCGTTCATAAATATATTGAAAAGGATGGGTCCAAGGATCGAACCCGGGAGAAGACCTTTCCCAGCAGATGAAGAGAGAAAATGGATCCCGTATAACTATTTGACCATAACAGGCAAACCAAGGCCTTGTTTATCTGTGATATCTGGAGCTCATTTCGTTTCGTTGAGTAACGGACGATGCTAATTGCCCGAGAGCCATGCGAATAAATTGTGCTGACAGTTTCTGTGTTTCAGTTGTTGCCTCCTTTTGCTGATGAGGCGAAAAACAGAAATGAAGCGCCTCCTGGGAGACCATAGATTTCAGGTTGTTCAACCTAGCCCAGATGAAAAATGTATAAATGTATGTACATTATTATGTTCTGAGTTAGTACTGAGACTGACTGTTTTTGTTCCAGGTCAACTGTAACGACCCGGTTGGTGGAGCAAGTTCAGGATTTGGCCGAAAGAAAAGACAGACAACCGACGATAATGTTGCTGAGGTTTCACGTCGTGTTTTTGTCATCACTGCTGACGACGATACAGGTAATATAGTTGTGCAACGTAATAGTTATGGTTATTTTTACCCACTGTTTGTCATATTATGATGTGGATATTATACATGTATGTATCAATTAGGCCCGGTTCATAAACAATTGGATTCTTCCAAACCGTCACCCAGTTTAGGAACGTACATTTGCTATCTATCCGTCCATAGGCTACTAACACAACTGTAATAGATGAAAGGAGAGCCGCTTGTCCAATCCGTTTCATTTCCACGTCAAATCGAAGTATTTCCTTTCCTTCCGGTACAAGAGTAAAACTTCATTTAACATGCCAAAAGCGTGCTCCTAGTGTACACAAGCTTTCCAGTATCTCCTGGTACATAATACCAGCCATCTAATTGTGAACTTTCGTTACGTTAGTATGTTATATCTACCGTTACCCTCACGTAGAAGATGAATTCAGGACACCACATCGCTATGCAAGTCAGAGTTCGATAAGCGTATGATTACATCCGTATCTCAATATATATAAGAAATAAAACTACACAAAATGTAGAGTTAGAGCTAAACTGAGTATTGCTCTGCTAAACCGGTTTCGTCCATTTTATGGACTTTTCAATAGCAATAATATATTTATTCATATGTAAGGCTATATATACATATAGTTCCCTTGTAGTTGAACATGTTAAAACGCATTTTTATATACTAATTGGATATATGCATATATTCATGGAGAATGAATAGTAATGCTCCTAGTGTAGGAAAGCCCTCCTATCTCATGTAACAATATTTCGTCACAATATTTTTTATGCGAGGATTAATCTAAAGTTTTGCGATTTAGCATATCGGCTAATTTCTACTTCTGCTCATTTCATTTTCACAGTTGAAACTTGTCGAGACAAGGAGATGAAGACCACGAAGGAAGAATCTTGTTTTGAGAGCGTCGCCTTCATCGCCGTCGCCGCGATTTTTGGTCTGATACTTCTTGTGCTGGTGATGGTACTCATTCTGGTAGCCTGTTTCCGCTCGCGAAAGTCGAAAAAGACGAATTTTAACGATCAGGACGATGACTTCAAGTCATACACCAACCCAGTAACAAAGATGTAATATTGGACAATATATTGTTATGGATATTAGTATTGGATACAATTTCGTGTATTAAGGTCGAGATTGACACCTCAGGCACAAGTTCTTATACATTTAAAATATGGAAAAATTTCAATTTCGCACGAATTATCTAATCTAATCTACTGACAATACATGTTTATTGTAAACATGGCTCAATTTTTACCATGTCAACCCTCTTAATTTGATAGAAATAACATGGGAATAGATAAGACAAAATAAGAAAGTTGACAAATTGATGTTTTCGTGTATTAGAAAGAAAACTAACCTCGTATCTTAATCTGTGTTTAGATGTAACAGAGTGACTGACATGTTATCTGAAAATTTCTATCAAAAATTTACAATTTTGTGGTTATTTTGTCTAATTCCCTCTCATTTCTGTGTTACTCCTAGACAAGCCTTCGCCCCCCCTTTTTTGATGCGCATCCATAGCATAAGTACGAAATATTTCTACACATAGTATGGTGATCCCTTTTTCATTTAACGCTGGTACGAACAAATGATAGCTTGTGTGTCTTTTTCTTTTGTCCGTTGACTTGTGTGGCCAGACACACAAGCTTTCTTTCTTTCTTGCATATTGAAAAGGTGATTCTTCATAGTAGGACACTCTTTTCAATATGTGATTTCTCTTATAAGAAACGATTCTTCCTCTATAAGAAACGAAGTTTTTTTCTTTAAAAAAGTGTGTTTTTAATGTAGATTTTCATTGAAAAGTGTCTTTTGAGAAGGGGGAATTATGCAACATTGTAACGATTTCTCAACAATATTTTGCTGTTGTTGACGATTGTTACAAAGTTGCAAACATTGTTGACGATCGCTACAATGTTGCACAATAAAAAAGTAGGTAAAGACACACAAGCTATCGTTTGTTCGCACGATTATCTTTACCTACTAAGTTATTACTGAAAGCTACATTTCCTTTAAAAATGAATCTGATCTACTCCTATAACCCAAATGCAAATGTCTTATTTTTTCAATTCCTTATTGGCCGAAACAATAGCTAGTTTTATAACTAGTATATGAGCAACTTTGTCAATACTTGTGGATTTTTTAAACATGTAATTTCTCCATAGATGAAATCCAGCTCATAATAATGCCTTCTGTCGTTTGATAAGACAATTTGAACGAATCGGTGGTTGTTGGGAGCAGCTCTGGCATTTCAAGTTGGAGATTGAAAAACGCGAATCCTTTGTCAAAATCATATGGGAAACGTGCCTCCTCATTTTAACGTTCCCACTTATCCGTAGATAAAGACACAAAAGCTTTGTTAGATGTCAAAATTGTAGATTCCAAAGATGTTAAGCGTGAAGTTGTTAACGTTGAGAAGTATAACAGTTGTGAAGTACTAACGCTGTAAAGAATCAATGCTGTAAATTACCAATGTTGAAATGTACCGTACACCAACTTTGTGAGAGAAGCATTGTTTTTCACCACGTGGCATCGCAGTGAATATTATAGGATTCCATATATTATTGACAAGTGGTTGAACAAGCTCAGATTCGACCGTATCATGTCTCATCATAGTAGCCACGACATTACTTTATATCAGACTACGTATCCTCGTCAGCATATATGCAATACATTAAAACACGAAGGCAGTATGATTGCTCTAATATTCTTAGTATACTGTACGATCGTTATGAAAAGTTATGTTCTCAGAAAGTGAAAGTCGATTTTGTACAGAAATAGAAAACCGTGATCCCGCAGTTATGTTCATTATTTGTGCTTGTGTCTGTGATGAATTAAAAAAAAAATTCATAAATCTATGTATCATAGTTCTGCATGTATATATATAATTTGCTAATAATAGTTATTACATCACACATGAAGTAGACACATTCGCCTTGCTGTTTGATTGCTTATTCGCCACATAATACCAGTTAGATATACAATGTTCATTTACAATGGATCTGTACTTATTTGCTTAGTGGCTAATTAGTTTGGTGTGCCTTTTTAAATTATATACAAGTTGTTAAAGAGGTTTCATACAATTTCAGCAAGAGGTAGCTAACACCTTGAACATTCCTAAATAAACGATAAAACTTTAGGGATAACCAGGGTTATTTTTGCAAAGTTTGGGACTTAATATGGTCTACTATCTTAATTTCAGCCTACTTTATTATGAAGATTATGGGATTAGACGGAAATTCCACGAAAACTGCCTGTATCTTCATAGAAACGCTCACATTCAATGTCATTTTCTCCAAGATACCTCATTATATTTTCTGGAACAACGCTGAATCGGAAAATAATAAAATAAAAGTAGGGGGTCACTAGCCTCTTCTCTTCAACATAGTAGGATGCCAACCTACAAAAACATGTTTATGAGGTCAAATTACCTTGATTTCGCAGTCAGATTTTCAACGTTCCTGCGCTGAGGTCGTATTGCCTCATTGGCAAACAAATTATCCAATTCAAAAGTCCTTTTACAAATGTTCTGTTTAAAGTTTATATAGTCCCTTTCCATTAAATTTGACTTAATTATCGCTATTTTGGTAGATGCATAGAAACATGCGCAGTAGACTTAAAAAATTGTATTTGTCTGAAACCTCCTTAGAACGATTATATTCCGATATTATCACACGATAACATTTCAACTATTAGCCTTTCGTACAAAGCATATGTTATTTATTCATAAGAAAGTTTACTTCAATAATGTTAGTTACAATGTCCTTTCGTTTTTTGTATGAGACATGAAGAATTAAATTTGAAACATATATCTCCAGATATTGATTGGCGTTGTCGTTGTTAACTTGGTCTGAAAGATAGAGATTTTATACGGTTATTAAAGCTGTCAGCAGAAAGGATCCATGTCACAAAATCCTTTTCTGACAAGTTTTTTCATCAAAATGAATGATCATATCGCTCTATAGTGAGTAGCAAGAGTTCCGTACAGCAGTTTCTGTCTGCATTTGGCAGAAATGAATCTCTTCGGCATATATGTACAACGACCCCTACAACAATATTTTTATATTTTTATTAATATAAATTTAGGGTACGAGAATTAGAGAATGATTAAACGGTTTATTTTCAGTGTATATAATGATATCCAATGACTGACTTAATATTAATATTGGATCATATCGATTTTGCATATTTAATGTGACTCTATTCGACTACAGGTGATATACAAGTTTGCATGCTTCCTTGTGTACGTAGCCAAGCTCGATATACACGCAAGCGTATATCTTAAAACATATATAAAACGTTATTCAAATGAACAGAAATGCGTCTCATGCCATGAACATCGTATCAATGAACTGTCAGGGATTGGATGAAGAGAAAATAGAAAGACGTATCCCGTTATTTGATTGTTTTCTTTCATTATCTGTCTACAGCCTGCTCACAGCCATACAAATTACCGAAACAAAATAAAAGACCATTGACACCACGACGTGTGGATAAACCCCGTCCCGTATAAGTCAGGTGGTGTTGTTATATTGAGGAAGTTCATAATTTAGAATCCGACCCTCAGTATAAATATAGTATCATGGATATGGAAATTTAAGAAGTACCATCAACATCGGTGATTATTTACGCGCCTAATTCGAAAAAAAACTCTCGTCCTTTAATACATCATAAAATACAGCAAACCGTCAGCCCATCTGTTATAATAAGCGGGGGTTAGAACTTAGTTCTGGACAAACCATTGGACACCGATATTTAATAAAGCACATAAAAGTCATCCCAACGGCCGTCAGGTCGTACTGGAAATAAATCTGATAGTAAATGCGAAGGAGTTTGGAGACGCAAACACCCGAGAAAGCAAGCAAGCCTTTTTTTATAAGCAGATATATATACTGTAGTAAATGTGGGATGATATATGTCTTATTGTTTGAAACGAAAGGTAAAGAAATACCTAGCTTACCATTATCTTCATTACCGAGGCATTCGATTCAGTATCCTGAAACTTTGTTAACTCGTATTAAATTTAGCCGGAAGCTTCCAAAATGGATAAAATACTGTTTTTACAAACTGAAGTTCTTCCATGCATCGTTCTATGCCCTACATCGATTTGCAGGAAAGGAGATTCGATTTCCGCATATATTTTCTCCTGTGTGCAGAAGTACTCGGCAACATGGTAAAAAACGATCAAGATAAAAAGAAGAATTAAGTACTGGAGGTACGTAATTCAAGCTTCGCTAATATACTGGTGATACTCTGCTAATCTTTGATGGATCGGAAAACTCTGGAGATTGCATACTCAAGTATTAAATTTAATGTCGAGAAAACGAAGGCATTTGGGCAATTTAATTATCTGGCACGGACATAAAGTTGTGCTGAGACGTGATGTTTGACACGGTAAACTGCCATGATAGCTGAAAAACTAGCTGAACTAGTTATTTAGCTGAAGAAAACGACATCAAAAACTAATTTACATAAATGGAGACTAATTACTATTATAAAATCGCTTGACTTATCAAATCCAGCGATTCACATGCAGCCAAATCCACCGGATAAAGTTACAAGAGACATCAGAACTCGATATTATTCTCTAAATTTTTATGAAACGACAGTCCAGACAGAATTAAACGAAAAGACTACAAATGGAGAGGGCTGAGAAAGTCAATTCATTCCCAATCTGTGAAGGTCTTCTGTATGTGACGTCTAATCCTCCGGGCGAAAAAGTGTGGGAAAAAATATTTGATGCCGAGAGTTATGAAAATCTGTGCAATATGAGATTATATACGAAGAAATACACGATCTCTTCTGGATACATTGAAACCAATTGGGTGTTCTTAGAGAGAAATACAAAAGGCATCTAACAGATTTTATCGGAAATTGCTATCACAAACAAATCAGTATAAACATAGGGGACGTAATATTGAAAAAAATCGGCAGATAAACAAATAAACGTACAGGTACAACATAATTTTATGAAAATATTGCCTTGTTTTGAGGGGAATATGTAGTTTTGTTGCCCCGAGGCTGTGCATATTGCCCGAGCCGCAGGCGAGGGCAATATGCACAGCCGAGGAGCAACGAAACTGCATATTCCCTTCACAACAAGGCAATAATTTCATTATTATATTTATCAACTTAACTCTGTGCTAATCTATTATCTCTCGATCAAAATAATGTTTTATGTTTCTTTTGGAGGAGCGCAATCCTTCTGAGTTGATTGCTTTCAGTGGGCAATCGCCAGCAACATTATTTTTCATGCACGAGATTCCACTGATTCGGAGCTGATTCACTACTATCGTGTAAATCTCGCAACGCACGTATCTCTGTTTTGTTGTTTTGTTGTTTTTGTTGTTATGCAGTTTTGTTGGCCGGCGAATATGCAGTTTTATCTCATTACAATTTATATAGGGAGACACTCTAATAAATATAATAATAAAGAATATTCCAATAGACTGGCTAAATTAAAGGCGATTCCCATACTATATAAAAAGAATCCCCCGTAGTTTTCGTTCATTTTGAAACATTAACCAGGTAGAAGAAATAGCTGTTTCTAGGATATTTTGAACTTTGAATCTTTTAACCAACATGCCCCAATGGACAAATGGGCGAGATATAGGAAACAAAAGTCACTGGAACGTATTATTCGAAAACCCATTGCATTAAATTCATATCCGTGAGAGCCGAGAAATTCAATCTGAAATTCTTCAAAGAATACAGGCAAAATTGAGTACAGTAAAATTGTGTATATAAATGATGATGTATGTGAACAATATGAAAATATGGCTTCACAGTATAGTCTTCTGGTTAACCTATTCTAAAGCACATACCAAGAATCTAACGATTCGCGATATATATACCTAAGCATGCCAAATTTCAGGTAAATAATTTTCCAGAAATAAACGTAAACTATTGCAAAAATCGAATGGAAAAAAATCAACCATTCACTATTCAAACCTGTGTATAAAGCTTATTATATGACCCTTTTCAAATTTTAAATTACGATATTTAAGAATTTAGGATTAACTTCATTGAAAAGGTCTAGTGTTGATGAAATGACAATCACAATGCTATACTGTTTCAGACGTTTGTTCTTTGAATAAAGAAATGGACAAACTTCTGAACTGGACTTCACCTAAACATTTAATGCACAAGCTTTCGCCTCTCATGCCGGGGGCTTCATCAAGTGATCTGTTGAATTTCATAAAATTGCCAGTAAATATACAGATAGTTCAATTGTTTATCCCTTCCCATGGATGACCGAATGTTATATAGAGATATAAGTAGTATATAAAACGGATTACAGGTCCCCTTTTGACGAGTGCGCAGGTGTTTCTGCGCAGATTTGCGGCGGAAGTGCGGCGGGTCGGGGATTCCCCAGTGGGGGTTTCCCATGACGATCACGTGATCAAGGCATGTCTAGACTTGTTCTGGGTTGTACAGTTCTGCCATACGGAGGATGGATGTATTCCTCCGCGGTGATGCGGTTTGGCTGTGATGCGGTCGCGGAAGAAAGCTTCCGCGGAGGAAAAGTAGTCCCTAGACTACAAATACGCTGCATGGTCCGATTGGGCCGAGTGAGGCTCTTTTTAGTCATGTCATGGGTGTTTTCACAGAATAAATGCCATACGGAGGATGGGTACTAGTATTTCGCTGACGTCCTAGTAATAAACATAATCTATAGGTGTTGTACCATGTTAATAGGATCAGTCTAGCATCTGTACCACCCTAGGGTCGAGCGTTTATTGTCCCGTGTATCTCCGCAAGAAAACAACAAACAAAATGGCGGCTCCAGGATGGTGTGGGGATGCCCTTTCCATATCACGGCGTCGACAGTAGCGCCATCTGCACACATTGACGCAAGGGAGACAACTCGTGTGGCCTAAGGATATGGAAATAGCCGTGTTGGAGCTAGGGGAGCCACAAATGGTCCAATGGGATCGAGTGAGGTATCAAAGTAAAGCCTAGGTGAAGGGGCATCTGATGAGGTGGGTGTGGGGTTGAAATATCGCCATTCTGCGCATGCGCGGTGGCCGAAGGGTATGGAAATAGCCGTTTTGGAGCTAGCGAAGCCAATAATGGTCCAATGGGATCGAGTGGGGTATCAAAGGGAAGCTTATGTGAAGGGGCATCTGACTGGACTAGCGGCTTGGGCGTTGTCACCATTCTGCGCATGCGCGGTGGCCCAAGGGTATGGAAATAGCCGTGTTGGGAGCTAGGGGAGTTACTACTGGTCCAGTGGGGTCGAGTGAGGTATCAAAGTGAAGCTTAGGTGAAGGGGCATCTGACTGGACTAGCGGATTTGAAATAGCGTCATTCTGCGCATGCGCGGTGGCCCAAGGGTATGGAAATAGCCGTGTTGGGAGCTAGCGAAGCCAATAATGGTGCAATGGGGTCGTATGAGGTATCAAAGTGAAGCTTAGGTGAAGGGGCATCTGACTGGACTAGTGGGTTTGAAATAGCGTCATTCTGCGCATGCGCGGTGGCCCAAGGGTATGGAAATAGCCGTGTTGGGAGCTAGCGAAGCCAATAATGGTGCAATGGGGTCGTATGAGGTATCAAAGTGAAGCCTAGGTGAAGGGGCATCTGACTGGACTAGTGGGTGTGAACTAGCGCCATTCTGCGCATGCGCATAGACGTTTTGGGGATGTAGGGGAGTTACTCATGATCCAATGGGGTCGAGTGAGGTATCAAAGTGAAGCTTAGATGAAGGGGCATCTAATGGGTTGGGTGTGCGGTAGCCATTCTGCGCATGCGCAGATGCAATGCGGAGCTCTCGTCCAATCAGAAGCGAGTATTTCAAATCCGCCACGGAGCTCTCGTCCAATCAGAAGCGAGTATTTTGACCCGGTGCATTATGGGACATATCCAAGATGGCGGCACGTATGTTCAAGATGGCGGCACATCCGGTGTGGAAAACTGGCCATTTTTGTCGGGATGGGGTCACCTAGTGTCGAAAACTGGACCCTGTATGGGTCCCGCTAGACGTGTTGGAGCTAGGGGAGCCACGAATGGTCCAATGGGGTCGAGTGAGGTATCAAAGTGAAGGGGCATCTGACTGGACTAGTGGGTTTGAACTAGCGGCATTCTGCGCATGCGCAGTCTGGCCGTAGTATAGAAATAGACGTGTTGGAGCTAGGGGAGTTACTACTGGGTCGATGGGATCGAGTATCCATGTGAAGCCTAGGCGAGGGAGTTACACTAGGGTGTCGTTTCCATTCTGCTGCGCAGGTCACGTGGTGGGGTTGTGACGTCACTTCCGGGTTTTTCACTAAAAAACTACCTCCAAACATAGAAGAGTTCCCATGTTTTTCCCCTTAGACGTCCGTATGTTCAACCGCCGGCACTTTTCCACTGGTCTGGCCCCAGCGCGAGCGGCGCGCGCGTCATCACGCGTCATCCCCGGCAGTGCGCACGCGCGGATCAAAAGGTCACCTGTCAAACGGTCTCCCTTTCGGCAAGGTTCGGAGAATACAAAGAACTTATAGTCATAATCTATACGTGTTGGACGAGTCTCTTCACTCACCGTATACACGCACCTCAATGAAATGCCCGCTCCAAACCTAGACCAAATACACGTACTTGGTCTGTGGGCTGATCTCATTGGCTCTCTATTTTTACTATAGTGCGCTTGCATTCTAACCTTGATGGGTTATATTTTGGCCCCATCCTACACCACTGATTTCAGTTTGACTGAATCTTCAGATGCATTATGAATAAAACACACAAGACAGGGTTTTTTTTTGGTGAGATCCCATTTTTGTTTATTCAGTGAACAACAACAACGTGAGAACAACCACGTGAAAACTGAAGCCCAGAACAAGGGGCTTGCTAGAATTCAAGCCCAGAACAGCGGGCGTATGTACATTGAAAGAATTCAAGCCCAGAACGGGACTTGTACATTGAAATGATGGGCGGCCCAGTCATAGACGAGTACATCTCGGTCCTCGGCCTTGGGGTACTCGTCAAACATGTGGACGATGGTAGATAAGGGTCTTCCCGGCATCGATGGTACAGGTAAAACAAGCAATATTGTCCGCACACCATACTGTCCAGGCTTTGCAACGTTTTAGTATTCCAACACCACGTCTCTGTGCCTTGATCCATGAAGTCTGTTAAATCGGGATGGAGGGGTGGTAGGCCGTATGGGTCAAAGTATTCGCCCTGCTCTTCTGTCAAGTACACGGCCACCCAGTGTTCACCGGGCCGATCCATCGGGTCTGTATTCAGGACATAAGCAGCCGGATACACACGGTCTAATGGGAACACATCTCGGGCGAACACCCCTTGAAAGACCCTACGTGTTCCTGGGTCAGTCTCCAGCACCGTGGTTATCTGGTCTGTATCCATGTTAGGTGGCGAAGTCACACAGCACGTTACGGCTTTTATCGATTTGAATGATGTTGTCAAACTCAGCGTAGCAGATCACATTGATGGTTTTCGGTAAAGGTGTCCTGAAATGCAGTTCCAAGCGTAAGTTGCCTTTCTTGACGAGACTCAGTTGATGATCGTTGTCTAAGGTGGGAGTCAGATCGAAACAGAACAATGTGTATCCTTTGCCGAAATCGTCTCGACTGATCATATTTCCCTCGTCTTGGTTGATTTGGCCGGTTGCTGTGAAGAGGTTCAGATAGCTCCGGATGTAATTGTCCGTTCCAAAGTTAGGTTGTAAGGGGCGTGCCGGTACCTGTTGGCCATCCACATGCAGGGCCACGAAATTGATGTTGAACGCTTTTAGGTTGAACGGATTCCTCGAGAGAGTCCCATTATAACTGACGTTCTCCATACAAGCTATGGTTAAACGCTTGGGCAAATCCCCCAGGAACAGGTTTTCTTGATTGACAATCATATTGCCTTTAGGAACGGAAAAGACCTTGGTCTGTACTCGTCGAATGGGGTACTGGGCTGGTTTTTTCTCCAAGGCTCTGATGTGCCCCAACTGTACACCTGGGCTGGGTTTCACTTTGCGTACAAACAGACTTGCCTCTTGGATGACAATGTTATACTCGAGGTCCTCATTCGGGGCCATCAAGGCAAACGCAGGCGTTGCGCGCACTAGTCGTATTTTGACAGGTACTCCATTCAAGAGGTATCGGTCCTGCATGAATAAGTCCGCATGCAGACGTCCCATCATATCGACCGATTGACTCTCTGCTGTGAAATCCACTCTCTCCGTATAGCCGGCATTATCAGGACTCGCTTCCATGTTGCCTGGGGTATCTCGGTAGAACAACGGGGCTGTCAAATACGACTTTTTAGCGTCACGCCCGTAGGATAACAGTGTTTCGATGTAGGCTCGGTACGGGTACGTGTTCGTCGAGGCGCTCACCAGTTTATCACTCAGGGCTATATCCACTTGCTGGAATAGCGAATGAAGCCAGAGATTCACTGGACCCACGGGTGCATCTGCTTTCAGGACTGTCCCATCTTTATTGGTGATTTTAGCTTTCACATATAGGTACGTATGGGCTAAATCCAGGTAGGTCGTATCTGCGTTGGTGATGGTGAATTCAATGGGGCCTGTGGCTGTAATGCTGGAAAGGGGCAGATGTTCCACCCATTGCCCCTCTTCGGCACTGGTCTGAGTAGGTGGGACGGTCCATAAATCAAATTCACTGTTGGTAGAAGGACACGGATGAAAGCCATCTTTAAGAAAAGATATCCTTGGTCTTCTTCGATGTGCGTCGTCGCTGGGTCGGTCGTCGACTGGTGCGTGGTCTCGGTGGGGCAGCTCTTTTATTCCCTACGGTGCGTTGTGCTTTGGCCACCAAGACGCCTCCCGCTTCTTTGGCCCGCCGTTTCAAGGATTCTTTGGGTGCCGTACCCCCCAATACATCACCGGCCACTTGCAGTCCACTGCGCACCGCTTGTTTGCCGATCGCTTTGACCCCACGCGTCACCAAGGGCAGGAACGTTTTGACGATGCTCCCGAGTATGTTCCCCAGTCCATGGCCTCGTTGCATGCGTGTACCCGCAAAGACAGGAAAGTTACCCCCGGCCTGTTTGGTGTAATGATCGACGTAACTGGCTGTATGGCATTGATAAGGCACCTTCATTATGCAAAGTGAACTGCTCGGACTTGACGGAAATGAAGTGTCAGCACCACTTTTCCTCGTTCGAATGCCACCGGTCGTCCCGTGTCGTCTCTTATATCGATGACGATGGAGCTAATATCGGTCTGACTGACCGGTAGATACACGATATGCCTGAAACTGTGGGTGACTTGAGCTCCATACGTGCCTTTCACCGGGCAGACGCGCAGTAGAGGTACGTTGCTGTCGCCGACAATGTGTGCATCGACCACGTCCGAGTAGACGTACAGGCCATACATACCACCACGCATGTCCATCGGGATGTGGCCTATCTCGCCGGTGGGGCCAGCGTACCCCTGGTAATTGAAACCCAGCATTTGCTGTAGGGTAACACTGAGTTCGACACTCACGTTGGGGCTGAGCGTGAGATTGGCCTTGTCGTTGTGTGCGTTGTAATCGAAGTCCACATGATTTTTGAAGGGGAAAGATTTGATGGGTTTTGAAGTATTCGTGACGTCTCGTAGAGACTTATAATGCATCAGACTTCTCAGTCCACCCATGAACTCCTTGGGGGTATCGTATTGACCTTCGGGTAGTTTGAGTCGAGTTTCTTGTCCTTCGTAGGTCACCTCGTACCATACTTCATTGGCTCGCACGTTGTACCACGAGTAAGGGTATTGGATATCCACGAGTCCACATTCCCAGCGTCCAGGTAAATGCAACGGTTGCGGTAACTGGGTCACGTACTTGGTCAAGGTGTTGTCAGGAAACACATCAGCCGAGCTGTTACTGGGTAGGGTGAGGTAAAACATGATGACTGAGCTGTCCTGCTGCTGCTGTTGGTTTTAATACTTCTCCCAGCCCTTGGGCGCTAATCGTCGTGATGGTCGCGGTGATTTAGCTCTTGGTGGTTGCAGGGGGTGGCGTGGTAAAAGGGGTGAAAACGTAGGTGCCCGCCGTGGTGGTGATTTGGGAGGTGACTCCGGTTCCCAAGGTTCTGGTGGTGTACTCACATTCTGCATAAAGGCCCAGCGCTGAGGATTGCCCACCAATTCCTGTGGTACATGCATGTCTTTCAAGCCTTGAGCGAAGACCTCCCATCCTCGAGGATTCGTGTGCGTCCTGCGTTGACGCATCAGGTCATTCACTAAATCCGTCATGTGGGTCCCGGAGACCACCTGATTCTGTACCAGGAGTTCGCCTTTATCATTCCAAGTCATGTTAGGATTCTGTTTCATTCGTTGTAATACCAGGCCAGCTTGTTTCTTGAACGAGGCAGGTACACTCTTCAGGACTTCGTCTTCCACCCACTGTGGCGCTGTGGAAGGTACCCCACCCGGCTGTTGGAACGGTGCTGAGGTCGGCGGTGTGTCACGTGGTGATGGTGGTGGTGGTGGAGCAGAGAGGGTTTTGTATTGGTCCATGAACGTCATGTACCGCTGAAGCATCTCATTGTACCGTTGTACTTTCTCACTATCGCTTAACCCCGGTCTCTGTAAGATCTGTTGCATCTCTCCATCGAGGGTGTTTATCGTCTTCACCGTAGAAGGGACAGGGTAGGGCGATTGGAGGTTTTGAAGGAGCCGAGGTTCGACGAGGACCATTTTTTTCGTGTGGTTCATTGTCGGCCGAAGAGTCCACCCAACACGGAAGCGGCCAACGGTGCTAAGATAGCCCCGAGAAATCCGCCTTCCTGTAACACCTTTTTCTTTTGTGTTTGAGACACTCGCTTCTGGACTAAGGTTCTTAGACCTGTCTTATGCTTGGCCAACTTGATCTTCTGAGCCGGAGTCAGTGGTACGTTGCCTTTTAAGATATTGAGTCCAATCTCGCACAGACAGCACACGAGAGCAGGGTCCGCACCGCGTACAATGGTTCGGACTAACTCGGGTGGGGCCGTCTTCAATACACGGAGCGTGGGAGCGTGCTTCCGTACTCGCGCAGACATCCTGTACAACTAATGCTAGAACCCACAATTCTGCTCTTTTTATCTACTTCAGAGAACATAATCCTGCTGTGGTATTCATTCTTTTTTATTATCCCCATCATCAAAACACACACACACCCCAGCTGGGGGAGCCACTGTAGGTGTGTTTACATTATTTTTGCATGTACACGTGGTGAGTCTCTCCGGGAAAGATGCCGGTCCGTAGTCGAAGGTGGTCGGGGGTGGTTTGCTTCAGGTCGAAGAGCATATACCCGTGCTGAGGGGTTGTGGCATCTTTAAAGGCTTCCAATGCAAACGGTGTGCGGCCGGGGTATATCTGTCTCGCCAGGTGCAGCAGTTGAGTGGTATCTCTCGGGGTTTTGAAGACCACCATGTAGTGGGCATTTAAGCTGATGTTCCGATGTTCTTTGTTTTTACTGAACAGATTCTGCACAATGTAGATGATGCTGAGCCGTCGATGATGGCTGCCTTTGGTAAAGAGTTGGGTGACCCGCGCATCCGTCTCCGCCATGAGATCATCCAGAACCACCAAGGTGTCGGGTTCCAAATCGGCCAGGTTAGGTAGGCCTTCCACGAACGTCATGTGGGGCATTGCTGCATACGCTTCCTGCCATTCTCCGTAACACCACACGACTCTGGCAATGGGTGGAGTGATCATGCTGTCGGCGTGTTGAAGGAGCTTCCTGACGAAGTGCGTTTTGCCGGAGCTCGTCGGTCCTGCGATGACGCAGGTGAAGGGATGCTGCCACCGAGGGTCCATGGTTGGAGGTGTATCCGCTGTCGTGGTAACCCGCTCTTGTAAATTTGGTACGAGTGAACTGGAGTGGTGGTGGGCACAACGTCGGTTGTCGTTGTCTGTTCACGTTCAGGGATGATGATGGTGGTGATGGGTACAACGTGGGTCGTCGTCGTTGTCGGTTCACTGTGAGGTATGAAATCCGGTGGGTCTTCAGACGTAGTGGGTGTTCTTGGTGTAAGTGTGGAGCTTACACTCGTTGTGGCTTGTACACGAGGTGTGGAGGTGGTGGTGGTGACTGGGCTGGATACGACTGGTGCTCTCTGTAGACCGGTTTCACTGATGGCTGGTGTTCTCACGTGCTGACATAGGCTACGTCGTAAAACACACCTCCGTACAACACACTCAGCAGGGTTAGCACTAGTACACCAAAGACCACTTGCACTTTGCGCGTTTTGGAAGACGCTGTGTTCAGAGACGGATGCACCGTGTTCATGGTTGGACGTGGAATGAAGGAGGACGGCAGTGGTGTCTGGCTTTATAGTCGTTTCACCTGGTTGGCCGCGACCCAGGAATTGAAGGAACTGGGCCAGCCTTGCCCTTTCACGAAATGAAACAGTTTGCCACGTCGACGTTCCGTTTTCAAAATCTGCTCCACCGTGTAGTAGTCTTGCTGTGATTTTACGACAGGCTGTAATTCCGGCTCGTAAAACGTGCCTGGCAGCGGTTCCCCTTGAAGATCTTCCAGTTCATAGACTCGCCGCTGTCGGGGTAGGCGCCGTTTAATCAGGAAGTGCTCATCGCTCCAGTTGGGCAAGTAACTTTTCTCGAACTTGCCCTTGACTTTACTGATGCGTACAGGGTCCCCGACCTTGAACATCTCCTTCGGTGCTGGTTGCGATGGCCTGGGTACAAGACACGCCGGACTTGGGCTTCATTGCGTTGGGTCACGGTAATGGGAGCTCTCTGTATACTTCGATGATAGGCTCGATTGTAACCCCTCACCAGTTTCGGGAGAACATCGATGTACCGCCGTGTATTCTTATAGGTGAAATATTTATACATGCGACCTTTAAATGTCCTGTTGAACCTTTCCACCACGGATGCCTTGGTCTCGTTGTAGGTATGGAAGAAAAACACCTTCTGGGCTTTCAGAAAGGCTTGGAACGGTCTGTTGAGGAATTCCGTGCCTTCGTCGGTTTGCAAATACATGGGTTTGCGCCCGGTCTTGAAGATGTCCTTGAACGCCGCTATGAGATTCGCCCCGTTTTCGT
>JAVTVY010055276.1:0-31773 GCA_036873755.1 Hanleya hanleyi
CAAGCCTGTGAATGATATGTGACACGTATGATCCACATATGTGAGCTCACGCATGTGTCACAGGTTTTTCTAACCTAGCATTAGATACATGTGTGGAGCCACATACGTGTCACGTATGTGGCACGTGTGTGTTACAGGCGTGAGGGCAGATGTATGTTTCTTATACGTTACGCACATGCGTAATACACCTGTTACATATATGTATTACATACGTGACACATATGTGACACATGCGTGAGGCTGGTGTGTGTGTTTTATATGTTAATCACATGCTTGATACACATGTTACACATGTGTAACACATCCAGTTCACTCCTGTTATTCTCATGTGTATTATAGGATTTTTCTGTTGCTGGTGCAGGCTAGATTATAATTACATTTGAATCAGTTTGTCTTGAATATAAGATAAATGACCACTATATAGTGATTTTATCTCTGATTTTCTGTTATTCAAGACAAATTATTCAAATGTAATTCAAAAGCAACAAAATTTACCAAATCATTTGCATAACCTCATCTCGGGAATGTAGAATATATACCTTTATCAGTATCCAACTGGTCTTGGTTAATATTTTCTGTTATTTTATGACTTGTGAACTCATAAGAGACAGAATGAATTTAATGAAACAGAAAAATGTTTTGCAGACTCTTGTCAAGATAAAGTTGACAGTTGGTATTTTCGTTTAATATTCTGGTGTTCTAAAAGTGGCAAAGCAATGCTCTGTACTGACCATATACTGACAGGAGTATTTAAATGCAAAAGCAACCTAGAATAGGTACATCTGCACATTACTAGATAGGCATGATAATGAACAAAATATCAAGTCATATCTCACAGGGAAGTACAATGTCTTGTCTTTATTTTATATACCGGTACATTATGTACAAACTATAGACAGAAAATAAACAATATCACATGAATATAAAATATTTACAACGAACTGAAAACGGATATTCTTCTCTCTTCTCTCCCCTTCAGCCTCTCCCACTTGTCTGTTGTTATGTCACTCTGTACTACTTCCACATATTTGTGGAACTCTGTCCAGAACTGGAAGGTACTGGGTTGTTCCTCCTGACCGTAGAATAATTTATTGTTGTATACAAATGCTCTCTGAAATAGTAATTTAAGAAAGATCTAATATACTGGTTCTATACATATATTCAAACATAAAACAGCTTTTTATAGAACCTTACCCATGACAGTATAGAACCCTTTACATGATTTTCATACATAAAAAATTTCGGTTCTTCTGGGTTATTTAGAATGTTTGGTTCTACAATAGAACTAATTTTGGGTTTTTTGTCTGGATAATGTTCTTTATATACTTTTTTATCTGCTACAATACACAGTTGGAGTCAACCTGAAGAACAAAAAATCATAATGAACACAATACAAAGGATCAACATTGGTTTCATATAGAACCCAATTTACAGCCAATATGAAAGACTGATAAGCAGAGAATAAATGAATATTTAGAATTAAAAAATGAAAAATGGATAAATCGGTCAGATATTTAATCTACATTTGCTTATCAGTACTATGTGATTCGCTATATGATCGGGCAGAGAGTGAATGCAAAATGCATGATTAAATTAAATTAATTATGATAAACTGCGACCAGGGATACTCACAAGTAGTATGGTGTGGTGCATTCTGCTTTCGCAGAAAAGGTCCTCAGCTGGGGAGGCAAAGTTGCCAAAGAGTTGCACCAGGAGTGATTGTAATGGTAGGCCTTGCCTGGTCTTCAAATTTCTGCCTATGATCTGTAAAATTTGTATAAAGGAATGAAAACTCAGAACATAGTGATTCATAGATTGCTATAATGAATGCCCCTCTCCCCCCCCCCCCTCCTTCCCCCCTTTCCCTTCACCTGACCTGAGTTCATGATTTTCAATTAAACTTTATTGTGCCAAAATAACAATACCAAGCCAATAACAGCTTGACTTCAGCCCACAAGAGCTTGGTACAATATTAATACACATGTATCAAAGCAGCATTAGACAGCTTTGACGTATCGGAAAAATGACATTTTATTCAGACAAATTTGAATGATTCTAATAACAATGTTTAGCAGATTCAATTTCTCATCTCTCACAGAATTTTCTTTTAATCTAACAGAGTGCATGTACCTCTGTTTGAATGAGTATGGGGTGGATTTTTTTCTTTCTTCTTCCGCTTCCGCTCACTTTTTGTTTCCATCGGATAACTTTTAAATGACTCTGTCAATCAACTTCAAATTTATGGTGGACATTGGTCCTGCCTAGGATAAGACACCTATTGTTTTTCAGTGGATGTGCGAAACTGGGAACTGGGTTTTTATTGACAAATCTTGTTATATGCAAATTTCCCATTTGTTCAATCTTTTCCGTCGGATAGCGTCTGAATGCCTTCGTCAATCAACTTCTCATTTGTGGTTTATATTGCTCCTGTCTAGGGGAAGACACCTATTGTTTTTAACCTTTGTCCGAGACTGGATACTTGTGTTTTATCTATTTTGGGGTCAGTGACCTTTGACCTTGACCTAATTTTTGGTACGCATCACTTCATTTCTGCCTATTGAACCCACTCACAAAAAATTAGAATTTTTTAACGATTTCCTGATTTTTCAATCACACTGACCTTTGACCTCTGACCTACATTTAATATGCAACACATCGTTCCCCCCTAGGGCATCCACTCACCAAAAATTAGAACTTTAGATAGAAAACTGTCAACGATCAATGATTTCCTGATTTTTGACAACAGTGACCTTTGACCTCTGACCTCGACCTCAATTTTGGTATGCGACACATCGTCTCCACCTGGCGTATCCACTCACAAAAAATTGCAACTGTGGATAGAAAACTTTCACAGATATAGACCGGACACGAACACTTCAGTGATTTCCTGTTTTTTAGGCCAGTGACCTTTGACCTGTGACCTCGACCTTCATTTTGGTACGCGACACATCGTCTCCCCATAGGGTAGCCACTCACCAAAAATTGGAGCTGTGGATAGGAAACTGTTCCAGAAATAGACCGGACACGAGAACCGGACAGGCGGACGGAAACCGCCATCACATAATACGACCGCCTTTTGGGCGGGCGTATAAAAATGAAGTAGTTAAGTTAATATTTCCATCATTAAATGGGCCATGAAGAATATAAAATGGAAAATATGAAAACCTTTGCATTTCACCTTTAATAACTTGGTTTTAAAGGAACAAATAAATTACTGATAAGGCAGAAATAAAAGTATCTCCATAAAGTTTCTCCTTATATTGAACTGAAAAATGTGATAGCCGGCCCACTCTCTCGGAGCTTTAAAATTCCATATCATAATATTATCTCAATATACATGAATTCTCTAATTTTCAAGCAATCATCTTAACATTTCAAAATCTAATCCGCATTTGCATCTTTGTTTATAGGCCAAAAACTATAGTATCATGTTAACTTCCCTGTTACCCTACCTAGCTGCCATCCAAAGTATTTTATGAGAGTTTTGGTAACATGAAACAACGCGAAAATTGGTCATTTCTGTTCACGTGTCTCTCAAAGTCAATAAAATAAATTTGTAAAAAGAAAACTGAAATAAATAAATAAAAAAAAATAAAAAAATAAAAAAAACATAATAATGTGTCGACATACTATAATTTGGGTGGTTTAACTTACTCTTTGCCCCATGATGACGCCATTTTGGTACGCGACACATCGTCTTCACCTAGTGTATTCACTTACAAAAAATTGCAACTGTGGATAGAAAACTTTCACAGATATAGACCGGACACGAACACTTCAGTGATTTCCTGTTTTTTAGGCCGTGACCTTTGACCTGTGACCTCGACCTTCATTTTGGTACGCGACACATCGTCTCCCCATAGGGTAGCCACTCACCAAAAATTGGAGCTGTGGATAGGAAACTGTTCCAGATACAGACCGGACACGAGAACCGAACAGACGGACAGACGGACGGAAACCGCCATCACATAATACGACCGCCTTTGGGCGGGCGTATAAGAATGAAGTAGTTAAGTTAATATTTCCATCATTAAATGGGCCATGAAGAATATAAAATGGAAACTATGAAAACCTTTGCATTTCACCTTTAATAACTTGGTTTTAAAGGAACAAATAAATTACTGATAAGGCAGAAATAAAAGTATTTCCATAAAGTTTCTCCTTACATTGAACTGAAAAATGTGATAGCCGGCCCACTCTCTCGGAGCTTTAAAATTCCATATCATAATATTATCTCAATATACATGAATTCTCTAATTTTCAAGCAATCATCTTAACATTTCAAAATCTAATCCGCATTTGCATCTTTGTTTATAGGCCAAAAACTATAGTATGTTAACTTCCCTGTTACCCTACCTAGCTGCCATCCAAAGTATTTTATGAGAGTTTTGGTAACATGAAACAATGCGAAAATTGGTCATTTCTGTTCACGTGTCTCTCAAAGTCAATAAAATAAATTTGTAAAAAAAAACTGAAATAAAAAAAATAAAAAAATTAAAAAAACATAATAATGTGTCGACCTACTATAATTTGGGTGGTTTAACTTATCTTTGCCCCATGATGACGCCATTTGATGCCCCTTAATTTCTAAACCATATAGGCTTTTCTAGGCTGCCCCATAGACTATATTTGTGATCACCTGTAAATTGTTGGGTACAAATCTATTGGAGGGCTGGAGCCAGAAGTTTATTAATTTTTTATATTTTTATGACCAATAATTTAGCATATTTAAAATTTCCTGAAATAATATATTATTGAGTGAGGTTAATTGATTCATTTATTACATGAGGCGTCAAATGGCATCATCATGGACCAGGAAGGGGCATCAAATGGCATCATGGGGCAATGGTAGTAAGCCTTCATCATAGAGTCATGTGTTTAGAGTTAAAGCAGAATTCGAACAAAACTTGTTTTTGCCTTAAAAAACAGTTCAGTTTGTACAATAGAATAAAGCACACGCCCAAATTAGGAAGTTGTTTGTTTGGGGCAACATAAACTTGCTACAGACCAATTATTTTTTTTTTTTTTTTTCAATTGTGATAACATACCTGGTGACAACATTGTTTCATGAGAGTAGAGACAGAGATCAGATGTGCCAAACTGAGGAAAATATTACCATTTTTATGGAGCCTGTCTTTAATACAAACATGTAGTTTCCTAGTTTACATATATAATTTCAACATTTAGACCATTTATTCCTAGATGAATAAAAAAACAAGCGTTCTGAGAACCCCAACATCTCGCCTTGCGGGGTCATCCGCCGAAGCTGCAGCAGTATTGAAAGCATAAATATAGAGCAAACAATACATCTGGAATACATGTAGATGATGTGGTACAGACAATAACGTCTGGAATAGATTATCTGGTACAGACAATAACATCAGTCCCATGTTGGATTACTGCCAGATAGGTCAATCACGTGTAGGATGGATAGGTCAGTGTCGTGGGATTACTGCTGCATAGGGCAGTCCAGTGAGAGATTACTGCTGGATTGTTCAGCTTTATGCGAGATTACTGCTGGATAGGCAAGTCCTGTGTAGGATTAGTGCTGGATGGGCCAGTCCCGTGTGTTATTTATGCTGGATACACCAGTCCCATGTGAGATTACTGCTGGATAGTCCAGTCCCAAGTGGGATTACTGCTGGATAGGCCAGTCTCGTCTGGGATTACTGCTGGATAGGCGAGTCTCGTATGGGATTACTGCTGGATAGATCTTACCAGGAAAACATGAAACATGTCCACCAAGCTTTATAATTATCCCACGAAAGGTTCAGCAAACTTTCCATGTACAGATCTACATGTAAATTTTTGCCCAACAAAAACCTTATCAATGGAACGTTAGAAGTACAAAAATTCACATTTAATGTCATATTTCTTAAATAGCACATGCACATCCTCGAATCACAATGAACTTGGGTAGCAATGGTCAAACTCATTCAATGAGAGCTGACAGCTTCAGCATACTTTCCATGTACAGGTGTACATGTATGTACATTATCATTGGCAGATTACTAAGACAAAAACCCTCAAAATTTGAACAAAAATGAATATTTCATCTCCTAAAGAGCACAGGAACATCGTCTAATCATATGAAATATGTGTATCAAGTTCCATAATCATCCCATGACAGCTGACAACTGCAGCAAACCTTCTAAGTACAGATGTGCATGTATACATGTAGAGGCCTAAATGTACAGTCTCTACATGTACAATTCGGCTAAACAGAAAACTCATTTGCCATAATTTGGACCAAAATTAATATTTCATCTCAAAAATAGCACAGTTACATCCTCTAATCATAAGAAACATGTGTACCAAGTTCCATAATCATCCAATGACAGCTGACAACTGCAGCCAACTTTCTACATACAGATGTACATGTGCACTTCAGCTACATGTAAACGCAAAACTCAATCATTTGCCATAATTTGGAGAACAATTCATATTTCATCTCAAAAATAGCACAGGTACATCCTCTAATATAACATGTGTACCAAGTTTCGTAATCATCCAATGACAGCTGACAACTGCAGCAAAGTACAACTTCTAAGTACAGATGTACAGTCCTCGCCATGAAAGGCGAGCGATCGCTCCCCTTCTCCTCCACACATGCCCAGAGGTCGCAAGGCGAGCGATACGTCGCTCCTCCAAATCCGAGAGAAAAATATTTATTTCTTCAGTCTATATCGGCAGTATTTTCGTCACCTTTCACTGGTTTTCGTGGTTGCGGTTTCGATTTGCAAAGGAAGCAGAAGTAAGACAACTGTCATGCGCAGTAGAACAACGCGACGTCACCGGCTCGTAACCTGGTAACAGTCGTCAGTTGGCAAGACTGGTGATCTCCAATTTACATCCTGATCTATCCCACGGTTCACCGCGCGACATACACAACCGTATGCCCAGCGATGCACTGTGGGATAGATGAGGATTAATTTGAAGATCGCCAGTTTTGCTGTCAGTTGGCGGTTTTCCTTGACTTGCGATGTTGTATACCTTCTTGCGTTTCATTGAAGTTTTCCACATCATTGTTGGCATTACCATGGCAGAACAGAGTCATACCGGCAGTACAAAACAACTTAAAGGGAACCGGGTAGAACTGAAAACTTTCAAAAGCTGGGGCACGGCGGTTCAGTTACATATCGGTTACAGAACAGTGGAGGCAGACAGTCGGCAGTATGTCAACTATATATGGTGCAAGTTGTGTGCAAGTTTTGAAGACATGTGACTTGAAAATAAATATGTATTAATTGTGACTTGGATCAAATATAAATCAAACACTCGTGTGGAGTATTTTATCTATTGTCTTATTTATTGCAAGATTCAAAGGAATACCAAAATGTCTGCTAAAATAACACTGCTCGCCTTAGGTGAGCAATCACTCGCCCCAAACATCCCAGGAGAGCGATTTCTAGATGAGCGATCACTCGCCCATCCAGATTAAGGAGAGCGATCTGGCACTCCCCCACCATTTTGCTCATGGCGAGGACTGGATGTACATGTGCAGCACAGATGACATGGGATACACCCTCCCAGGGAATGGGATGTCCCCAAGTCTTGAGGTAGCAGGTGAGGGGTGTGCAAGTACGGTAAGCGATCCAAATATTCGATCGCCGGAAGTGATTTTTTAGTCCCAAAATATAATTGGATCGGCTTCCTGCAGTAGCAATTATTACTGGTAGATGTATGCACTTAATAAATATTGTATAGCACAAGTATAGTTATTAGAATTAGGTATAGGGATATGAGTATTGGTTTTGTAATAGTATGTTTTGATAACAGTTAAAGTTTGTGTATTCCATATTAACTCTAGAAGTTCACATTCATTGGTCAATGTTGGTGTTCCACAAGTTTCCATCAACTGTTGCAAGTCAAGAGCCACTGCCTGTTGTGGTTAAATTGTGCCTTCCTTGTCATTCCAGATATATATAATCTTTTTGTTTATTTAGGTAAGTGTCCCTACTTCTAATTGAGCTGTCCTACTGTTAATTGAGATATGTCAATGTTAAATGAACAGGATAACTGGCATGCCAGACATTGGAATATTACTTGAACAATTGTTAAAATAGTATAATTTGTGTTTGTTAGGAATCTCCACCTGTGGAACTCGCTATATAAAACTCTAATAGGTATAAATATACAAACAGGATGAAAATAAGTCTCTTAACTTTTAGAATTCATCTTGACATGCGAGTATGTAGTGCCAAGGCAGCTAATAGATGTAAGATAGGTAACCCTTGTTCATGTACATGTAGATTGCTACTATACATTTAGTTTCTGTAATAACTAGAAGTGCTGTATAATTGTATCTATATTGGAATTAATTGAAGTCAAAGTTAGTTACTAGATTAGGGTAAATAAAGCTAGGTTGTGTATATACTTAACGTTGACTACGTGATAACCACAGATCAGCCTGGTTATAGAATCTCTCTCACAATACAGTGATCGCAATTAAAAAAATTCATTAGAGTGATTAACAGCTCTCTCGAATTTTACAAACAAGAGAGACTGTTGTGACATTTAAATATTTCCAATTTAACACACTTAAAAACTGCTGCAGCAAAGTTACTTTTGCTATTTTGCTACGGCATTGGCCTCGACATTGCTGATTTCTGTGGCTAATTGAAGGGATGGCCGTGCGAGTAGGTGATCACAAGAACTGACATTCAGTGTTGCAAGTACTGGAGAAATATCCAAGGAAAATAGCGGGCTTTCGGTCATAGTAGAGGATGCCTACCATATTATGTGTTAATTTGGATATATTGTATTCCGACATAGACTTAGATATAAAATTTGGCAGGGAAATGAGCTTATCCACCTGAAGAAGCCAGACTGGAAAAAAGTAAAGTAAGATATATGCAATTTAACCATTTGTCGTTCTGTTTGAGATGAATTTAATTTTTTTTTATTATAAAACCTGAGTTTTGGGAGTGTGGTTGGCAACCGCATCGCCTTATGAGTGTCCACCCTTCTCCTATTCTTCACGACCTCGTCCACCCCCCCTCGGCAAATCAACATAAATTAGCAATGATTTAGTCAATGTGACCGCCAAATCTCTGCCAGGTTAAATCTGACGGATTAAGCTCGGATGTCTGCAAAATGAAATCAGGGAGTACCAAATCACTCCTGCACACCCTACTGCCTGACACATCGTCCCCCCCCCCCTCCTATTTACTTTATGGATTCCCATGCACATAGCAAGTAACTGGGAATTGATGAGAAGACGATGTGACAAGTAATTCAATACATGTATACTGAATTATTAATATTTTAAATGTGAAAGCTTGTATCTTGTAGCCAGATGACATTTAACTTGGAAATGTGACTATGTGACAGTATAAATTAACCAGGAGTAGCTATGAGGTCCAGCAAGGTTGGGGGTGGGGGGGGGGGTAGGGCTTTTGTAAGTGGTTTCTGAGAGGACGTGGAAAATAAAACATTTAAAGAAGATGAGAAATTAAATTTCCTGAAGAATGCAGAAAAATAATAAACTGATGAGACCCAAACGTTCACAGAGACTCGGTAACAAGCATACTATGTCGATATCCAACCCTCCCCCCACCCCCAAAAAAATAATAATAAAACAACAACTTTTAACTATGTGATCAGAGAAACTCTTAAAATGTCCTTTTGATGGGAATGGGATTCTAACCCGATATACATACCTGGTTACATTTGGGATTATTTGTCCTTGGCCTGGTGTCACTGGTAGTCTTATGCAAATGTTGAACCCGCAGACCTGTTTTTCATTATTATGGTGTTGTTGTTGATTTCACTGGTTCATTGAATTCGCCCTGGAGCTCAACTCTCGCATCCAGTCTCATGCACTCATCCTTATTGATCTGGAAATCTTGAAGCTTCATATCTGACAGAATCAGACCTCATTTTTAGCATTGAACACCTCACTGTCATGACAACAAATACGTTTTTCGCTCATAATTACGAGTCCCAACTTCCCAGCTTGCCTGTGCCGTGTGCCGTGTCGTCTGCTTACCTACAGCGCCCCCTATTGGCATTGGGAGTTGTCCCCCCGCTGATCTGTGTAATTGATGTCGAGTTGACTATAACATTGAATTGAATTGAATTGGTTGGAATGGGAGACGTCCCTCGTCGCAAATGGGTATTATCATATCAGTGACAATGGTGTTTCACTTATCAGTACTTAGAAACTTTGTATGTTTTGAGACCATTGGTGCATGCCAGTCCCCTTATTAAAAGATCACAGATCTGAGGAAAACGTCTTCATCCCATATGCCATATTGCAGTCCATTTACTGTACACTACAACCTACTACTATATGGTACAATGTCTTATTGAATACCAATAAAAATGTTTCGTTAATAAAAGAACACAACTCGTAATGATTTTTTCAAATTTTGTCCGGTGCATTATTAATTGTTTAAGCTACATTTTTTTGTCAGTGGACCGGTGAAACGCAGTGTCATTGATTCCATGGTGCATTATTAATTGTTTAAGAACTACATTTTTCTTGTCAGTGGAGATGTAAAACGCAGTGTCATTGATTCACATTGTACATTTTATATGGGAATCACAATTTCTCCTGCTAATCTGATTGGCATATTGAACAATATTTTTTAGCTGAGAGCTTCAGATTTCTACATCCAAGCACCTATATGTTTGACTTCATCGATGTAAGTTATGTTTTAATTTGACTTTATCAGGCCAATACCCAGTTTGGAAATTGTATTATTAAAATTCAATTACGTTTTCAAATTTAGAGAAGTAAATTATATATTTTTTTAATACTTCAATATACTTATAAATTAAGTTCAATTTTAATTTCAGATTTCACAATTTCGCTCCAAGTTATAAAATGTCTTAATTTCAATTCAAATTGATATTTCAAAAGATTACTATTACAAAATGTAATTTAGAAAATTAGTTCAAACATTTAAAATTCAAATTCAAGGCAGAGTATGCAGCAGTTTTAATGTTGCCTGGTTAACCGTATCTCTTTAGCTGGCAGGTAGACCAGTTAAGACATATGTCTGGAAAGCTGTACTCTTCTGTCTTTTGGAGGCTGTCTGGGTTAATCAAAACCCTCCCTCTGTTGTGCTCACTAATAAAACAGTCGAGATTCTCTGAATGCCTTGTTTCCCAATATTGTGCTATCATATGACAGAAGAAAAACAAATTTAAAATCTGTTGAATATTAAATTGCATATATTAAAAAGCTATGCATGTATCCGGTACAAGTGTTGCATATCAAAGGTATTGAGTAACAATAAACAATGTATGCGATTTTCACATTTGAATTTATATATGATAACACCTTTGTGGGAATTAACACATGTAACACATGTGTGGGAATTAACACATGTGTCACATATAATGATAACATGTGTGACACATGTGTGGGAATTAACACATGTGTCACATATAATGATAATGCATGTGACACATGTGTCAAGGAAAATTCATGTAACACATATGTGAAATGTCACATGTGAAAATCACATGTGAATTACTCATGTATCACATGTGTGAATATCATATGAATCATATGTGTGCATTCTCACATGCGTATCACACATGTTACACACACGTGTCACATGAAAATTTTCTCACATATGTGTAACATGATTTGCAATTTTGGCTGTGTAGCATGAGAAATATAGCGTAGATGCGAGTCGATGAGCTAGGCTCTGCAGAACGGGGTTTCTTGAAGAATGACGTGACCCGCTGCGGTCAAATGAAAAATGTTTTAATCTTATCCTGCTAAATAGGTCACCGGGAAAGCCCAGCCGTAAACAACAATGACAGTGGATTTTTGCAACGGGAAAACGTAAAGCGATTTTTCGATCGCAGTGTTGTAGAGATAGCTTTATACGCTCGTTAATGTTAATCCCTGGTATAGTGAAATAGATCGTACATGCCAGTCGATTGCCTCATCCGGGTTACTTCCGAGGCAACTGCTCTAAACCGGTTTTGGCCCGAGGCTAGAACTTCGGAAATCTCCGGTGCATGCTCTGAGATCGTCAGACTGGGTTGAGATTTAGAACGAACAAGACGCATATATCGAATTCGGGCTGGTTGGAGGGAAGATTTTAATGGGGGATATTTTAGCTCTATATCGTTCTAGGTGTTGCTAGGCGGGGCGCACCTATTTCTACGACATCTGGCGTCAGATTAAAAAATTAATTTGTAACGGTTGAGAATTTACGCCTTTGAACCAGACTGTGATAAATTCCCGGTAGGCAAGCGCGGGATGGAAGTCGGCCATTTGTCCTCTCACTTCGCGTTCCCCACCTTCCCTGTTTTCTTGGCCGGCTTTGCACAGGTTGAGTGTATGCACGTAGAATTGTTTTACCGGGAGTCGGTCATCCTGATATTGGGCTATTCTGGTCGCGATAATTCTGTATAAATCCTTTCACGGCTGGCAGGCTGTGTATTGTGTTAGACAGTTTTTTTTGTCTCGGCTGATAGGCTAGCTACGCGATGGTGAAGTTTGACTGTATGATAACATCGGTCTGTGTGATATACATGTAGGGGTCGGTTAGCCGTTTTCCCCGTCTTTCGTTATGAAACTAGTCGTGTGTTCAGTTCAGTCCACGCTATCAAATATTTTTCTGGTATATAGCCAGCTGAGCTAGCCAACATTTCTCGTAAACAGTGCATCGGGTGTATGCATTCAATAAACTTCGTGTCGCTGTATATACAGTACGCGTATTATTAACCCATGAGAGGCGCGCTGTGTTATTATAGTACGGCCAAGGTGGTATAATTTGGCACTGTCGACAGCATACATGTATATAGATCTGTGTAATGGGGCAATTAATCGCTCGTCTCTTTGAGGGACTCGAAGTGTTCATTTCGGCCCGTACTATTAAATATATTCCAGGTATTTAGCCAGTTGAACTAGTCAACAGTTCTTGGGAATAGTGGAGTTACTCTATTCATTTATTGCAATTGGTGTCGTCGTATATACAGCATTATTGTCCTGTGATAAACGCGAAGTGTTCTTAGTAGTGGCATTTTGGCCGTTCGTGGTCAATAGATTGGTAAAAACCGGACAAATTGACTCAGAGATATTGAATAATTTGAGCCTGACAGGGTTATGCAATTTTCAAATATTTTTACTGGGTTATCATATAGAGCTTGTATATTGGGGAGATTAAAATTTTTATGGAAGTTTTTGTTCATTGTCACTCCAGGTGTTACTGTGTGGTGCTGTCTATGTGTTTCTGTACGATTGAATTGTATTGTTTCCGAGATTGACTTTTGTGTGAGATTTCTACTATGTGTTAATATTGATGGGTCTTTGGATTGGGATTGGAGATTTTGTCGACGTTTATGAGAAATCTGTAGTTGGAATGCAATTGGGCGTTGGAATACAATAGTAAATGCACAGATTGTTCGCGGGTCAATGTGACTTTGTCTTCTGCTAACGTTTTTCCCGTCCTGATAAAAGCGAAACCCGTTTTTTCTGTTTCAAGATATATATATATACATTTTTTGAACAGTTTGTCGGCTGTCAACTGGTCGGCTAAATAATATATATATATTGCCTACATTTTGGTTGTCCAATACATGATTCTGATTGCTCAGTTGACGGCTTGGGGCATTATCAGTCATGCGAGCCACATTCATGGCGACACCATGGTGTTGTCGCTGCCATATATTATAGTATTCATGGCGAAGCCATGGTGTTGTCACTGCGACAATAGTAATCCGACAATGCGTTATTAGCGCCTCGATGTGGTCGAGTTTAAAATCTAGTTTGTATTCTGTGTTGTATTCCTCCAGGCACGGGAAACTGTGTTAATTTAGGATTTATTTATGTTGAACACAGGTGGCCTGACTTTGTTTTCCGGGCACAATTGATAATTGATTTTTTTTTTCTCCCCCAGTCCCACCCTGGGTTTCTTTAGTGCCTTATTCATGATTAGTCGTAAATTGAAATAGTGCAAGATAAACAGAAGTTGTAACAACGTGATGACTGTGTGGTAACGCGTGTTGCACTTGTTCTAGAGATGGGTCTTGTTCTCTTTCTTTTTCGCTAATAGATATGGCTGATTAGTCGAACTAGAACACGTTGACTGCGGTAACGCGGGTGCATTAGGTTCATTTAAGTGTTTCGTCAGTTTGAACTCGAACCTGCACATATATTTATTAAAACATATTTGTTTTCATTTCACTGAATGTGAGTAGTTGACACTGTGTTTCATTTTTCGTGTCAAAGTTGTGTTTTCTAGTGGACATACCGATGTGGGCTGTCTTTCATTTGCTTCAGTGAGTTTCTAGAAGGAAAGCCCTTGATATATTTGCATCTATTTGACTATTTTGATTGAGTATTCCTTATTGTTTTTGGACTTGTTTGCATATACCGTATATCATTCTACTAAAACATGGCAGATTTGGGGCCCATTGATGTGTCCGTGGCTACAGAGGAAGCACTGCAAAAATTGAAATGGGTGGGGAGTAGTCGAAGTGCACGTGTGGTAGCCTTGCAGGAAGAGTGCAGGTTGCTTAGTTTTAAGCATTTTATGCAGGCGACTCAGTTTAGTGCCGGGCATATAGCCGATCTAGTGCTAGAGGGGCAGATTATAGGTTTAGACTTGTCGGGAAGTCCGGAATACATTTTAATGCTTTAGTTGACCGTCGTCTTGAAGAAATCATTGGATCATGGAAAGTTGAAATAACGGCTCGAGTAGATGCATTGGATGTAGAAATGGGCCAGTTACATGACGATGTCAAGGCATACGAGCTCCAGATAGGCCAGTTGGATGAGAAAATAGTGGTACAATGTCAACAACTAGGACAACAAGTAGGACAAGTGGCAACTAAAGTAGGACAAGTGGAAACTAAAGTAGGACAAGTTGGTGGTAAGTTGAAGCAAGTTGATGATAAGATGGAACAAGTAGGTTTAGATATGAGGACTGTCGTTACATTGCTTAGTGCTCCAAGCAAGATTTCATCACATGCGACCTCTGAACAGACAACGGGGGACGCTGGTCAGGCGGACCCAACTCCTGTTGTTGTAAATAATAGACCTGAACAATTGATTGGGGGTGAGGGAGAGACTGCAAATCAATTGAATGCGGCCCCAGTTCATCAAAATGAACTACATGTTCAAGTAAATGCACCAGCTGCCCTTCCCGACCCCCCATGTCCACTAGATCTAAATGGAACAGCAAGACTGGACGCTGGTCTGGCTAGGGATGTAAATAATGTATTTCATCAGTTGCCGCCCAGTGGCCACACTTCAGCTCCGAACTTCCAATGCCCAGTAAATCGGAATGAATTGTTTTTAGACAATGCTATGGTAGGGGGACAACATCTTCAAGGGGATATAGATAATGGGAATCTGGCCGATGTGTCCGCTACTGATACCGAGGGGGAAACCTCTCCTAGTAAATGTAGCGAATGCTCGTCCAGATCGAGATCAACCGAACGACATGCATCCCGAGAACGCTACCGTAGCCAAAGTCCCCGGCTTCCCAAGACTTTAGTGTTTTCAGGGACCAGAGGGGACTGGGTTCCATTTAGGGTAAAATTTAAGTTGGAAGCTGAAAGTAGACAGTGGAATAAAGACCAGTGTCTTAAGAAATTAACGGACTGTATTCATGGCGATGCCATGGTGTTTTACAGCTATCAATCGGAGGCTGTCAAAACCTCGTTTGATATGCTCCTCAAAGCAATGGAATGCCATTATAATAGTAGGGAACCTCCGCGTGTAGTTAGGCAGCGTTTGCAGGCGGAAGAGCAGGATCCGGAGGACACTTTAGAGGAATTTGCTTTTAGATGCGCTAGGTTGGCAAGGGACGGGTATCCGAATGCACCGGAAAAGGTTATTGAGTCGGTAGCGGTGGAACATTTTCTCAGGGGATGCAGGGAAATACAGGCTGTGAGATTTGCTATGGAAAAGAGCCCCACAACAATCTCGGAAGCCTTGAGTTATGTGAACTCCTCACGATATAATCTGAGGGAGTTGGATTTTCAGACGGTTACATGTAGGACTGTTAATGTTGATTCAGTGGGGGAGGCTTTTCCTGATGCTTGTAAGGCAGAAGGGGAAGGGATAAATGAGAGGTCCCCTGGCCGTCGGTCATCGCGACCCTTCCGTCTACCGCGACTCTGTTACTCGTGCCGTAAACCCGGCTACATACGCCGTTTTTGTCCTACTAGACATGATTTAGATGGGTGGGCTGAATTAGCAACTGCAAATGACGGGGTGGGGTCGTCCACGGGAGACGAGGCAGGTGTTACTGAACTTACTGCAGCAGTCAGATGTTAATCTGTCTCGTTCCCAGGGGTGGGCGATGTCCATTCCAGTTAAGGTTGGGTCTGTGCCGGTGACTGCTGTGGTAGACACAGCCGCCCAAGTCACCGTCATGAGTGAACATCTATTTGCTAGGTTGGGTCTTCAGGGGTTGTCGTCTTCGCCTATTCGGTTGACTGGTGCCTTTCGAGGAATGACCAGTATGGGAATGCTAGTTCGGCATGTCCCGTTATCCATCTCCGATTTTCACTGTACTGGAAATATAGTGGTGGCACCCTTGGTTGACGACCTGTTGCTAGGCTTCGATTTCCTATCAGCCTATGGATGTGTTGTGGATTTTAGGGATAAAATCTTGGTTACTGGAGACACCAAGGTTTTTGCAGTTTGAATTTTTATGGAATGGTGACTTGTTCCATGTGGACTCCATTTCGCTCTGCCAGTAACTAATAAATGGTGAAGTTAGTTGATGGGCCATTGGTGACGCATTTTGTGTATGCGTCTGAAGCGATGTAGTATAGTGTCAGCTTGGTGGAGATATATGGATGTGTATCATCACGTGTATGCAGTGATGGATATATTGTATTTGGTTTTGATTTTCTGTGTGAAATTATCCTATTTGGGGGTTGATTTGGTTTTGTTGTACAGGATGTTTTTTGAGGCATTGTGGAATTCAAAAAAAAAAATACATAAAATTCTAGACCCAAATCGTTCGTAGTGTGTTCTGTAATGTAATGTGTATTTTGGAACTATTGGTGTGTGTTGGAGAACTCTGGTGTTTAGTCGGAAGTTGGATGTTGTTTGGAAATTGTGATGTTTGCTGCGGCGTTATACGTGTAGTGTGTTATGGGAGTATATGATGCGTTGTGATGAACTAGGTGTTGATGTAATCTGTGTGAGGGAACCGGGTGCTGGACGCCTGGGTTCGATGGTTGCTGTGTGATTAGAGAATTTCTGTGTGTGAAGATTCTGTGTGGTATATATACGCGTCACTCGCGTTTCTATGTGACTTCTATTCAGATTGTATAACTGTGTGTTCTTTGTGGGGTTTTCTGTGTGTGATAAGCTATGTGACACGTTTATGTGATCAAGTTAATATATGGAGTGACATGGAGAAGATATGGTACGATAATAGTTAATGTGGTTAGCCATGTCGTAGGCTTGGGGTTAAAGGAGAAGAGTACCGGTCCTTCTCTCCCCCCATGTCTTCGCCATGGACCCATGGTGAGAGTTGTCTATCCGCCATCTTGCTCTGTGTGTTATGATTTATTGTGAATCCGGTGGGGCAGGATAGCTACCACTCCGAGTGAATACATGCGTCATTATTTGATTATAGTCTCAACCCTGTTCTAGTTATGAGCTCAACGATTTTGTGAGTGTGAGCTTGATATCTGTGGAGGTGTAGCAATTATGTTTCCTCTGCAAACATTCTCTCTGGTGGGTAGCCGTTTGCGAGAGCGTATGTACATTGGGATCAGTGGCGTGTAGTGCGCACACACGTTTCTGACTCTTCGTGCGTACGCCCTGGAAGGGCCCTTCCACTCGAAATTGTTGGCTGCTGACGAATGCGAGCCTTGAAATTATTAGGGGAGGGAGAATGGGGAGCTCAATATAGTCTGGACAGCTAGTAGAGGCTTGTTCCAGTAGTGGATTGTATGACGGATTGGTGCTTATTGCGGCCATGTAGCTGGTAGGCTGGCCTGCCAATTTATAGTCTAGATACCAGTCCTGGTTTGGATAATGTTCTCGTATTTATTGCGGCCATGTAGCTGGTAGGCTGGCCTGCAGAGTATATTTTTAAGAATTAAAGTGAGCAGTCCCATGCGGCCGATTGTATTTATTTGGGCCGTAAAGCTGGTAGGCTGGCCCGCCGATTATATTTTTGAGAAATAAAGTGATCGGTCCCATGAGACTGACCATTTGAACGAGACTTTTAGTGGGTTTGGGTGCAATTATAGAGAGTCTGGTAATAAGACTGCACTAGTGGGATGGTTTACCATTTTATTGAAGTTGGGTATTTTTAGAGAGTGTACTTTTGTACACTGCATGTTACGGATTTTGACACATGTGATATAACATGGAGAATTCACGTCTTTGTCTCGCGTTTTAGTAATTATTGGCAGCGCTAGAACAGTGGTTGCTTGCGACAGGAAGGGTTCTAGCTAGGCGAAGTAAGACTCTCGCCAAAAAGAAAACGGGGAGGGGTGTTGTAGAGATAGCTTTATACGCTCGTTAATGTTAATCCCTGGTATAGTGAAATAGATCGTACATGCCAGTCGATTGCCTCATCCGGGTTACTTCCGAGGCAACTGCTCTAAACCGGTTTTGGCCCGAGGCTAGAACTTCGGAAATCTCCGGTGCATGCTCTGAGATCGTCAGACTGGGTTGAGATTTAGAACGAACAAGACGCATATATAGAATTCGGGCTGGTTGGAGGGAAGATTTTAATGGGGAATATTTTAGCTCTATATCGTTCTAGGTGTTGCTAGGCGGGGCGCACCTATTTCTACGACAGCAGTGAAACATCGTGGAAGACACTAACAATTATTTTCTTCTAATCGCTTTGTTTCTCTGTCTGCCTAATGCTGAAACTGTCGGACAATTGTCCGACTGCCGGAAAATATTGCCGGACAAGTCAATTTTCTGTGGGACATGTCCAGCAAATAGATAGACATTTCGAGCACTGCAATGAATAATCAAAACTTAATAATTCAAGTTATGACCTATACTCACAAATTCTGCATCCTGTAGGAGGGGACAAATCTCAAAAAGATTCTTGACCGAACCATCCCTGACTGACCCAATTGCCTCTCGCCTGTTCTTATGGAGAATTCGGAATAACTTTTTTAGTAATGGCTTGTCTCGGCTTCCTTCTTTTTAGAGTTCCTCATCAAACTTTTCTTTCGCCTCAGGAACAGATGATATAGCTAAAATCAGAAAAGGTACACAGGTAGAGAAAAACAGCATGGTCAGTACTTCATGTGAGAAACTGTTGTTCAGGCTTGTTGTCAAGTATAAGTTTTTCAACATACGCAATACAATGAGATACATGTAGTGTAAACTGTTTGTGTGACAGGAGGACGGTGAAGCTAAAGATTAATTGGTTTAGGGCAGTGTGCAAACTAAATGAACAATTTAATAGAGCTGTTATCTGGACAATTGAGAAGGAGAGCGGCCAGCAGCCGAAGAGACAACACGTGTTCCCTGTCACATTTATATGTGGTAGTTAAAACAGATCTGCTGTAAAGAAGGCAGTATGGAAAGTGCTAAGAGATGCTTTGTGAAAGCTTATCTATGAAGAGTAGATCATTACTGGAAAGGTTTTCAGAGTGTGGACTGGTTAATTACCTATTTTCCCCCGATTGTGTTTGACACTTGTGGATAGTGTTGTCAGCACTCGTGTGGAGAGAACCAAAGCCTATGTTCACCCAAGAAACCGTTTCGCAGAGACAAAATATTACAATTCTAGAGTCAGACACTGAGACTGTTGACAAGTAATAAACCAGGGAAAAGATTGTGATTATTCCAGTGTGCGATAATTGCAGTGTTGTGATTATTCCAGTGTTGTGGTAACTATATGTAGATGTGGCTGGCTAAAGCAGCAATTTGTCTGTGTTGTGGCTACAACCAGAATATTTGAAAAAAGAGGAATACAGAAATCCTGACAAGAACGGTAAACAGTGGGATTCTTCAAAATCGTGCAGCTTCAGGATTACGCGTTCGCGATGTGGGATTACGCGGGATTGGACTGAAAGGTTATTCCGGAGCTCTAAAGACAGACAGATAAGTCAGTTAATGAAACGAATTCTGTCGAGTAAATGCATGCACTGTGTGTGGAAATACTCATGTTAACTGTATATTTCTTTGTAAAAATGTTATAGCCTTTAGTATTGAAATATTATCCATATCAATATTTCTATGATTGGTGTTTGGGTTGATTATTTCAGTGTTTTCTCGTTTCCCTGAATTAGCCGCCTGTAAACTAAATTCCGATTTGGCTCGACGAGGAATGTAAAACCCATCTATCGTGACATCTGGGGGCTTGTCCGGGAGACATTCCTCCTTTGTGGCTCGAGCATTTTATAAATTTGTGAGATTAGTTTGAGTATACAGGCAGGGCTGTTTTGGGTGGAGAGATACTGAAATAACAACGATTCTGGAAAACTGTTTTTTCAGACACTGGGTTCAAGTGACAGCTATTGTTCTGGTATTGACCCTGGGTGTGTGGTGTTATTGTTTCACAGACATTTAGCATGGATGTTCATAGTTTAACAAACACAGGGGAGAAGTTAGGTTTGACAGGGCCTGAGTTATTAGCTTTTGTTAAAGAACAACAGGACATGGATAGAACAGAGAGGGCTGCAGCTAGAGATGCTGAAAAAGCTAGAGCGATAGAGCAAGCAGAGTTAGCAAAGGAAGAATTTGATAGACAGATTAGAGCGAGAGAAGTAGAATCCGAAATAAGACTAAGAGAAATGGCAGCAGAAAAGGAGCTGATAGAACTTAGGAATGAGTCTACAAGTTCTAGTTTGCATGAATCTTCTGGGGCGACAAGGCGTGTTGGACTCCCAACCCCTAAAATCCCCCCGTTTGATGACACAACAGATAACATAGACTCTTATCTGTTACGCTTTGAAAGATTTGCTAATGGACAGCAGTGGGGTGATGACTGCTGGGCCACAAATCTTAGTGTTTGTTTGAAAGGCAAAGCGTTGGAAGTGTATTCAAGACTTCCTGCTGAGGATGCCTTAGATTATAGTCGATTGAAGAAAGCTCTGTTACAGCGCTTTGAACATACAGAGGATGGCTTCAGACAGAAATTTAGAAACTGTAAGGCCGAAAAGGGCGAAACAGCTGGGCAGTTGATAGCACGCATGTCAAATTATTTGGAGAGATGGGTTGCTATGTCAAGTATTGAGCGGGACTTCGATCAACTGTGTGGATTATTGATTAAGGAACAGTTCACCGAAATTTGTAGTAAGGAGCTAGCTACTTTTCTCAAGGAACATGAGTTCAGTAGTGCTGACCAATTGGCCAAATTGGCAGATAAGTTTGTAGAGGCTCATGGAGGACACACATTAACGAGTAATAATACTCACAGGGGTTTTGCTGGACCCAAGGGAAAGTCTAACTCCTACAAGACAGATCAGTATGCATCTAACAAGTTTGATCAGGCTAAAGGAAATCGCGGGGATCAAAAATGTTTTCAGTGTCATCGTTTTGGACATTTGAAAAATTCGTGTAGGGCAAAGTTCACTGCAACTGGACAGCCAATCAGGACTCCAGCCTTCGCAGGGAGAGATCGAAACTCACATACTGGTCGCCAGGCTGAAACAGCTAATGCATGTCTGGTGAGACAGATTTCTGAGAGTGAATCTCACGAAGTTAGACTAGCATGCGGACATGCGGTTCCCGTTGTTAGTGCAGCGTGTAGAGATCCTACGGAGGACACTCGGGTCATCTTAGCTGATTTAGCGGAAAAGATGCCTGTGACTAAGGGATACTTATCGGGGCGTGAAGTATCTGTTCTTAGGGATAGTGGGTGCAGTGGTGTGATTGTCCGTAGTAGTCTTGTGACTGACGAGCAGTTAACAGGAGGTCACCAGATTTGTGTTTTGATTGATGGCACGCTCAGAAGGGTCAAAGAAGCCGTAATCAAACTTGACACTCCATTCATCAAAGGAACGGTAACTGCACTTTGTATGGATTCGCCAGTATATGACTTGGTTATTGGTAACATTACTGGAGTTAGAGATCCAGGGGACCCAGATCCGTTGTGGAAAATGGACAACGGTGAAACAGATGAAACAATTCAGGTCAAAGTGGAGGTAGTACAAGCAGTTGAAACTAGAGCTCAGAAAAAATTGAGCGAGAAACCATTTCGTCCTTTGTTGACCTTTCAAGGATCATTAGGTGTTAGTTCATACGATTTGAAAGAAAAGCAAGCAAATGATCACACTCTAAAAGTTTGTAGGGATAATATCGGAGTCGTGTCCAACACTCGTCGTAAAAGTGGAACTGCCGAGTTTGTTGAGAAAAATGGTCTTCTGTTCAGATCATATGTTAACAAGACAGGACGGGTTTTTAACCAGTTGTTGGTTCCGACAGAATACCGGAAAACTGTGATACAACTTGCTCATGATTCGATCATGGGAGGTCATTTGGGTATAAAGAAAACCTACGATAAGGTGCAGACTCAGTTCTATTGGCCGGGTATTCATGCAGACGTTACAAGATACTGTCGGTCATGTGACATTTGTCAAAGGACTACTCCAAAGGGCAGAGTGCCCAAAGTTCCATTAGGATCTATGCCTTTGATCGATACACCGTTTCGGAGAGTAGCGGTCGATATAATCGGACCTATCTATCCAAAATCGGAAAAAGGGAATAGGTATATCTTAACTATTGTTGATTTCGCCACGAGATACCCTGAAGCAGTTGCACTGCCAAGTATTGAAGCAGAACGCGTGGCAGAGGCACTTGTTGAAGTATTTTGTAGGATAGGAGTTCCGAATGAGATTCTCTCTGACAGGGGGTCTCAATTTACTTCAGAGGTCATGAAAGAGGTGAGTCGGTTGTTGTCGTTCAAACAGCTAACAACCACGCCATACCATCCAATGTGCAATGGGTTGGTTGAAAAGTTCAATGGTACATTGAAACGCATGATCAAACGATTGTGTGAGGAGAAACCCAGAGACTGGGACAGATATATTGGCCCAGTATTGTTTGCATATAGGGAAGTTCCACAAGAGAGTTTAGGTTTTGCACCTTTTGAGCTCTTGTATGGTAGAACAGTAAGAGGTCCTATGGCAATCTTGAAAGAGTTATGGACGTCTGAGGAAATTGATCCCGAGGTCAAAACTACCTATCAGTATGTTTTGGATCTCAGAAATAGATTGGAAGAAACTTGTGATCTGGCCAGAAAAGAGCTTGAGAAAAGTTCTATTAGATACAAGAAGTACTATGATTCCAAAAGCAAACATCGAAAGCTAGAGATAGGAGATCAGGTTCTTGTTCTCTTGCCAACAGACAACAACAAGCTGTTGATGCATTGGAAAGGACCCTTTGAAGTTGTTGCAAAGATAGGAGTAAATGATTACAAGATTGACATGGAAGGAAAGACAAAAATCTTCCATGCAAACATGCTAAAACTGTACATTTTGCGGGAAGGGGCTAGCATCCCAAAATTAGATCCAGTTCCCACAATTAACCTTGCTTCAGCTTGTGAAGATTTGGAAGACATTGAAGTGATAAAGGATGATATTCCTTTGCCCTGTTTGGCACAGACAGAAAGTTTCACAGATGTTATAATTTGTGAACAGTTGTCTGACAATCAGAAGAGTCAGGTCAAAGCTTTATTGGAGCAAAACAGTACCACGTTGACAGATCTTCCGGGTCATACACACTTGATAGAATGTGACATTAAACTGGTGACTGACACTCCGATTAGGAACAAGCAGTACCAGCTACCGTATGCTGTTAGGGAAACCATATCTGATGAAGTTCAGAAGATGTTAGATCTTGGAGTTATTGAACCCTCTACATCCCCATACAGTTCATCGATTGTTTTGGTTAAGAAACCTGACAATTCTCATCGTGTGTGTATTGATTACAGGGGTCTCAACAAGGTCACCGTCTTTGACTCAGAACCAATTCCAACCGCTGGGGATATTTTTGCCAAACTTTCGAATGACAGATACTTTACAAAGATAGACCTCAGTAAGGGCTACTGGCAAATTCCTATGACAGAGGATGCCAAGGAAAAAACCGCGTTTTCAACGCCGAATGGTCTATTCCATTTTTGTACTATGCCTTTCGGTTGGTTTGTGCGCCATCCAAGTTTTCGAGAATGATGAGAAAACTGTTGGAAGGTATCGACAATGTTGACAATTATATTGACGACATTTTAATACACACCCGAACATGGGAAGAGCACATGATTTGTCTCAAGAAAGTTCTCAAAAGGTTGAAAGAGGCCAATATCACGGCTAGACCAAGTAAATGCTTGGTAGGATTCTCAACTTTGGACTTCTTGGGTCATGTGGTAGGTGAGGACGGGTTGAGTCCTATGACTTGTACATTAGACAAAATTCAGAAATCAGTCCGACCTGTGACAAAGAAACAGGTGCGTGCTTTCCTTGGTTTAACGGGATTCTACAGGAATTTCATTCCAAATTATTCAGATGTAGCATCACCTCTCACCGATTTGACCAAAAAGAAAACACCTAACAAAGTAAGATGGGGAGAGTCACAAGAAAAGGCTTTCTTGGCTCTCAAGGACATGTTGTCAACTCATGTTGCCTATTTTGAAGGTACCAGATTTGCAGAAACCTTTTGTTCTCAGAACTGACGCTTCAGATATAGGGCTAGGAGCTGTGCTGTTACAAGCGGATGGAGATATTCTATTTCCAGTCTCTTACGCTAGCAGAAAATTGCTTGACAGGGAGAGAAATTACTCTGTAATCGAACGAGAGTGTTTGGGAATCATTTGGGCGATACAGAAGTTCAATGCTTTCCTATATGGGAAGGAATTTTTATTACAGACTGATCAACATCCATTGGCTTATCTAAACAAGGCCAAATTACTCAATTCTCGCATTCTGAGATGGGCCCTGTTTCTGCAAGAGTATCGCTTTACTATACAAGCAATCCGCGGTTCTGACAATGTCGGCGCCGATTATCTCAGCAGAATTAATGACAATGCCTGAATGATGGGGTCACGGGGTTATCCAGTGTTTGAATTGACAGGGTTCCGGTGTTAAAGAGTTTCCTACTGTATATAATTTGTGTTGACACGGTTAACCTCATCTTCCGATAAGGGGGTAATAAAGATGTCACACAAGTATTCACCAAGATATGATTATATATTACAGTTTAATTAATATGAAATAGATTAGAAAAAAAACTTATATTGGAAATTATTTTCTAAATAATGTTCTTTAAAAGGGGAGTTATGTCAAGTATAAGTTTTTCAACATACGCAATACAATGAGATACATGTAGTGTAAACTGTTTGTGTGACAGGAGGACGGTGAAGCTAAAGATTAATTGGTTTAGGGCAGTGTGCAAATTAAATGAACAATTTAATAGAGCTGTTATCTGGACAATTGAGAAGGAGAGCGGCCAGCAGCCGAAGAGACAACACGTGTTCCCTGTCACATTTATATGTGGTAGTTAAAACAGATCTGCTGTAAAGAAGGCAGTATGGAAAGTGCTAAGAGATGCTTTGTGAAAGCTTATCTATGAAGAGTAGATCATTACTGGAAAGGTTTTCAGAGTGTGGACTGGTTAATTACCTATTTTCCCCCGATTGTGTTTGACACTTGTGGATAGTGTTGTCAGCACTCGTGTGGAGAGAACCAAAGCCTATGTTCACCCAAGAAACCGTTTCGCAGAGACAAAATATTACAATTCTAGAGTCTGGAAAGTAATAAACCAGGGAAAAGATTGTGATTATTCCAGTGTGCGATAATTGCAGTGTTGTGATTATTCCAGTGTTGTGGTAACTATATGTAGATGTGGCTGGCTAAAGCAGCAATTTGTCTGTGTTGTGGCTACAACCAGAATATTTGAAAAAAGAGGAATACAGAAATCCTGACAAGAACGGTAAACAGTGGGATTCTTCAAAATCGTGCAGCTTCAGGATTACGCGTTCGCGATGTGGGATTACGCGGGATTGGACTGAAAGGTTATTCCGGAGCTCTAAAGACAGACAGATAAGTCAGTTAATGAAACGAATTCTGTCGAGTAAATGCATGCACTGTGTGTGGAAATACTCATGTTAACTGTATATTTCTTTGTAAAAATGTTATAGCCTTTAGTATTGAAATATTATCCATATCAATATTTCTATGATTGGTGTTTGGGTTGATTATTTCAGTGTTTTCTCGTTTCCCTGAATTAGCCGCCTGTAAACTAAATTCCGATTTGGCTCGACGAGGAATGTAAAACCCATCTATCGTGACACTTGTACATGTATTATTGAAAATAATACTGTCTAGACAAATTGATCTCCTCACACAAACAGTCACCATTGCTCAGTTCGTGATTCTCGGCCCGAAAGTTGGGTTTGCATGTTCATTCATGTCCACCATATCAGAAAATTATTATTTTACATATTCCCAGTATCACATGATTGAGCGTGATTGATTTATGATACATCTGGCTATGCTGCCAAAATGGAAGCGTGGGTTGATGGATGTTCACAAATGTGCTGAAAAGAAGACAGAGATTCGAAAACAATGTTTTATGTACATGTTAGTAAATTTATGAAATGGAATATATGAAAAACACACAAATGAACATCAGAGATTTTTGCAGAGTACAACTTCTTCGATGATCGTTTAAGTTCACTGAAAGTGAGGACATGCGACAACTAGCGGAAATTGATCATTCCGCAATCTATGCAAATTATCTATGTGTCAAATTATAACAGGTTGGGGAAAATACCTTGATCAAAGTATTATACCTTTATCAGGGTATTATACCTTGATCGAGGTATAGGCCATTACCTCGATCAACTTCAGTTTTTGTATATTTATGGAAAATGTGGACATCCACACATACCCTGGACTGCATGGATCTTTCAACAACATCTATGGCTTCATTATTCCATGATTTTCACTGCAACATATTGCTTCATTTTATGCGACTAATATCAGTTATGATGCTTGTTTGAGGGGGCATACGAACTATTTACATGGTCAGTGTGGGGAATTCTTATCGGTCGAGCCGTCAAACAAACATCATAACAATTTTATTATGCCGAAGAGCCTTTGTTTAAGCCGAAAACGCGACTACAACAACGATTAAATGCGGTTTGTTTTCGTAAGACAACTTCAACTGATTCACATTTCCTGACCTAATACGAAAGAGTCGCGCATGCCCACAACATCTTTGGGTTGAAAGCAAACGCTGAGGCGCAACGTCACAAAGCCATTGATACGACGTAGCTCTTCGTTTTGTGACGTGTCGGCTTTGTGACATTGCATTGAAGGACAGGCTACGTCAATTCCACCTTCCACTATGGTAACGTTAACACGCGATTGTTCGTATTAGGTGTGTGGCTGCCCTAATACGAACAATTTATGGGATGGCAATTGACCAATCGGCTATCAAACAAGCTACGCTGAGGCGTAATAATCATTCAAATTAGCCACTCTAATATTTCAAAAATGAAACATGGCTTCAAATGACATATTCGGTGAAATTTATTATGTAAATGAAAATGGCATGTGATGGCAAACATCCATCTCAGAGTCTGAGTCATATCCAAGTTGCATGAATGTAGATGCACTGACTGATGAATAAATTAAATTAAATTGTCTCATGCAATGCACAATCTCCTAGCATGCGCACACATGGCAGAGTCATAATACCCAGAGCAGAGGTATGTTTTTTTATGTGCACATGCTAGCAGTTTAGACTATGTGTCTGTCCGTTAAACTTGAGTTATTAACTAGGCATTGCCTGTCAGATCCTGCAATTTGTGCATGACCTTGACATGGAAGTATGCCACCACATGCTATTTTCATTTACAGAATAAATATCACCGAATATGTCATTTGAAGCCATGTTTCATTTTTGAAATACTGAAGTGGCTAATTTAAATGATTAGTCGCATAAAACGAAGCAATACGTTGCCGTGAAAATCATGAAACAATGAAGCCATAGATGCTCTTGAAAGATTCATACAGTCTGGCGAATGTGTGGATGTCCACATATATATAAAAACTGAAGTTGACATAGCCCTATACGCCTATTAATCGATCGAGGTTTTATACCCCGATCCAGGTATAATACCTCGATCGAGGTATTTTCCCAACCTGTATAAGCTCCAACGAGCTATTTAAGCTACAAGTAGAAGGAGCTAATTTAGCTCGATTTGCAATAATCCCCAACCTTTAAATACCATACGAATGTGGCAGGGTAGCCCTTGGGACCTGCTAGTGAAACTTCATCAGCATATCGTCATTCATTAATCAGGTAATAAATGGCTAATATCAAACGAGCGAAAAATCACTCTCTAAGAAAAAAAGTTGTAAACTGAAACTTGGAAACTTTCAACTTACAGTTACAAATTACAGTTGAACTGTCAAAGATGAATCCACACGCAGAAAGGTGCTTCTGATTGATCACATCGTATCAGGAGGACAGCTGATAACAGTTTGCTCTAATTTATAATAATCATCAAACATGATTGTGGCAATCTCCAAAATTTACACAGCAAACGTGAAAATCCAGCCTCCATCAACCTGCTGCATCAATGTTGATCGCGCCCCTGGTGATAAATTGTGGGTTGACAAAAGATCTCTAATCCAGGGGAGCTAATCTTTCTCGACCTCTGTGAAGAATAAAATAGAATTAATTATATTTTAGTATTTACATGTAGCTCAGATATATTAGCTCCTGTCAGCTAGCGTTACCATATTGTAATTCTGAGGATAAATAAATATTGTATTGTATTGTATTAATCTTTTACGTGCAATACATATGCAGGCCTGGGCCAACGGGATCAGGCACCAAAAACAATAGAAAACTAAATAAGCTCTTAAAAATGTATTTCTCTATTTCAGTGCCAGATTCTATCATACTTTATGATGACAGATGGTTCGTACTCTCTCTGATATTGTCAGATCACCATCGGCCATTAATTCGAAAAAATACGCCGGCCATTTTCATCGAGTGGGAAATTTCCGAAAATTCAACAGCAAAGAATCAATGGAAGTAAAATCTAAGTTTCCTGTGTTATTCAGCTGACCTTGACTTACCTTGACTTATTCTAAGTAGTAAACTGAGGTGGCTTTGTTCCAGCCATCGTTCCACGATCCCGTCCCTTGTTTCACCAACAAATGCAGAAGCAGACGCTCACAAAAAAAACACGTGAACTTATTAGCCAATCAGAATATCGATATACAGAGGGCGCTGTTAATTTGCCCGCGAATATGACTGACAATTTTGACATGTTTAGCTGAAACATGTCTTCATCACCCGCTTGTCAGCATTAGTCGTGTTTAACAGCTCCATGTCAGAGGTTTTTCAACACGTTTAAAAGCTAAACGGGTCTCAAAATCACATCCACTGGCGTTTAACTTGTTGAAAATTGTGCACTGTAGGTCTTCAAACGGGACTGAAACACGTAGTAATCTAAACCTGTTTAGCTATTTAGACGGATATAGCTCCATGTGTTTAGCCATGAAACACAATGAAGCTAAATACGTTTAGCGAAATGACACTTTATAAAACACGTTGATCTGTGAAACGTGTTTAACATATGTTTAAAAGCTCCACGCCGACTTTACAGTGTGCATAAAACCACAACGGCAATATATATGATCGTAACGGTGACGGCATCGAAGAGACCAACTCCGTGTGTTCAGGTGTGAATGTGGCCACACGTGTAATGGCGTCATGAAACTTCCAAAACAAAATGAGGGAATTGTGTGCACGATTAAAGGAGCACAACATGGAGACCGACACAATGGTGTCACTGCTTGGACTATTGGGAGAAATGAAAATCGCAATAAACGGACATACTATTTCTAACTTGCTTAATTACTTTCGTTTCCAGTGCATCACGCATACCTATCGTATTTTCATGTTAATCTTGATAAGTAGTATATTGGACCCACCCATGTATCATACTGTATGTTTTAGAGGTAATGAAGGGGAGTAACTCTGCCTTAAGAAATGCTTTTGTCAAATTTTATTTTCCATTTTTGTTTTCCATTTTATTAAACGTCAGTTAAGTATATAATGATAAATAGTACATATGAAATAGAGATTCGTTCAGTCTGGATAAGTAGTCGTTCCATTTTTGTGACGGACTGTTGAATACCTGGCAATAGACTTGCACCATGGTGCTTAACCATACATGTATGTCCGTGCTTCTTTTATCTGGAATGACATATCCGTGAAATATTGTGACAGTAGACTAGTACGGTGGTGCTTTACAAATATGTGCACAGTTGTTTTATGGAGCGACATATCCTGACTAGCACCATGATGCTTAACCATATATGTATAGTTCTTTTACCTTGAATGCTATATCTTTGATATATTGTGTCAGTAGACTAGCACCATGGTGCTTAACCATATGTGTATAGTTCTTTTATCGGGAAGGACAAATCCTTGCTATATCGTGGCATTAGACTAGCACCATGGTGCTTAAAAAAGATGTGTACGCTTATTTATGGAACGACATATTCTTGTTCTGTTGTGAAAATAGACTAGACTAACCATGTCTATGGTTCTTTTATCTGAAATAACATATCCGTGATATATTGTGGCATTAGATTAGCACGATGGTGCTTAAACAAAATGTGTACAGTTATTTTATGCAACGACATATTCTTGCTATATGGTGGCAGTAGACTAGCACCATGGTGCTCAGCCATATACGTATGGTTCTTTTACCTTGGATGATATATCCTTGATATATTGTGGCAGTAGACTAACATCATGGTGTTTCGAACATGTGTGTAGTTTCTTTTATGAAACGACTATCGCTGCTATATTACTATTTTGTGGCGGCTGACTAGCACCATGGTGCTTAAACTTATTTGTATGGTTCTTTTGTCAGGAATGACAGATCCCTGCTATACTGTGGCAGTAGACTAGCACCATGGAGCTTGACGAATATGTATACAGTTCGGCTCTGGAACGATATATCTTTGTTATGTCGTGACCGTAGACTAGCACCATGGTCATTATCTGGAATGACGTATCCGTGATATATTGACGCAGTAGACTAGCACCATGGTGCTTAAGATATATATGTACGGTTATTTTATTGAACGACATATCCTTGTTGTATTGTGTCAGTATACTAGCACAACAGTGCTTAACTATATGAGTATGGTTCTTACGTCTGGAATTTTATATCCTCGCAGGTGAAGCGCTTATGCAGGGTTCTTTTGAAAAATGACATATTCTTGCTAAATTGTGACAGGATCCCAGCGCCATGGTGCCTAACCACGGGAATGGCATCTCCTTGCTATATTTTGGCAGTAGAATTGCACCACGGTGCTTAACCACATCGTATGGCTCATTTATCCTCACTATATTTTGACAGTAGATTACCATCATGGTGCTTAAGCTTATCGGTATGGTTCTTTTTACCTTAAGTGATATATCCCTGATACAGAGTAAACTAACCGTATGTAATACTGAAGCCATTTCCTATCTACCTCCAAGCGCTGGTATTGTTGAGCATTGTCGTAGCTAAAATTCGTATTATTTTCTGAACGGTTAATTAATGCATAAAACCACAACGGCAATATATATGATCGTAACGGAGACGGCATCGAAGAGACCAACTCCGTGTGTTCAGGTGTGAATGTGGCCACACGTGTAATGGCGTCAAGAAACTTCCAAAACAAAACGAGGGAATTGTGTGCACGATTAAAGGAGCACAACATGGAGACCGACACAATGGTGTCACTGCTTGGACTATTGGGAGAAATGAAAATCGCAATAAAAAGACATACTATTTCTAAATTGCTTAATTACTTTCGTTTCCAGTGCATCACGCATAC
>JAVTVY010055277.1:0-29813 GCA_036873755.1 Hanleya hanleyi
AACTGTGACAAGTGCTGCTCAAAGTGACCCAGACTGTCAGTGCCTGAAATCACTAGGGAGTGAAATTGGTGATATTAGTATTACATCATATCAGAGCTTTGCTATCCATTCTATTCCCACAAAAGGTGGTGGTTCTCTCCGGGTACTCCTGCCTCCTCCACCTCTCAAACTGGCTGTCACCGTATAAGTGAAATAACCTTGAGTGTGACATGAACCCCCCCACCACCCTATTTCCACAATAATCTTGTCAATGGGGATTATACTTACGGTAATTCCCCTAATAATTCAATCGCAGGAAGTTCACTTTTCAACTCTGTTATTCAAACACAGAGAAAAAATAGCATTCCCATTCTTCATTCAAACTGAAGAAAAGTCATATAATGACAAAATTGTGACACTTTGTAGCTGGTGCCATGAAGAATATTTCCACATATAAGCCATTTTTGCTGCACTTCCGGTAATCAAATTATTAGGGGAATTACGGTTATAAAGAGAGGAAGAATTAATTGATGACCATTTAAAATACAATTTTTGTATACCCGAGCCATTCATGTCTTTTATTGTCCAATATGGGAGAAATTTTCTTGGGTTCCCTGAAGGAGCATATGAAGAGTACAGTTGTGAGATAGAACGGGAAATAGTTTCACTCCAGGAGTTCAGTATAATTATGTCATATTGGTAATAAAATGTTTAGTTGAGCCTGATTTTACATTTTGCAGGAATGGGACCTACTGACCTTGACTCAGAACTACATCAAGTTATTGTTACAACTCATTAGAGAGGGTGAGTCAAGGGGAATAACTATGTTGATAACCAGGTAATTTTCTGATGGCATCTGCAGGAAATTCCAGACATTCGGTAGCATGTACCAAGGCTCTCTAGATAAAATTTACCTGTCACTGAATAGCTTGGGAGATCGAGTGAGCACTCTCACACTCACTATCGCAAAAGTTAGCTTCTTACATTTTTGTGAATTTCAAGCACACCTTGAGCTTCAATCTCTCAACTTTTTTTTGCTTATAAATTTTGTGATGTTAATCGGTCTTGAAGAAAAATTATCAGCAATCGAATATATTTTGATGTTGTTTACTCCAGAACATATGTTAGAGCCTGGGTGATTTTACGACACTTTCCAAATGAAATATACAACGTTTGTGTTCTTTCATATTCAGGTGAAGGAGGTGTGTTGGTGCACTGCATATCAGGCTGGGACAGAACTCCCATGTTCATATCTCTGTTAAGGTTATCCCTCTGGGCTGATGGCTTAATACACCAGTCCTTGTGTGCCACAGAAGTTCTCTACCTTACTATAGCTTATGACTGGTATCTGTTTGGGTGAGTATTAGGGTTCATATGCCACCTGGAAAGTCCTTACAACTCCTGGAATTTAATTGCTAACCTGGAAAGCCCTGGAAAATGCTTAAAAATAAAGTTAAACTCGTGGAAGAACTACACTTCCGTATTCGAGGAGAACCAGTGATCTGATGCCATGCGTTGCTGTGCCAAAATTTGTTTCAGAACTTCATTAATTTGCTCATCTTTGTTGTGAGTTATTGTACTAAAGACTCATGGAAAATTCAAATTATTGACCTGGAAAGTCCTGGAAAACTCCTGGATTATTTTCCTGCTGTAAGTGTATGAAGCCTGGAGCATGGATCTAGTACATCTCTCTTGTTGATGTGGTGGAGATTTAGGGTCGGATCAAATCCTATTCCATTCCCAAATCATTTCTGTTAATTTATTGGATCTAACAAAAATAGCTTTGAGGTCATTTCCAGTGGCCCTGGTTTTGACCGTCAATAAGTCTGCATAAAATCGATAGTGACAAAACAAACAAGGAGTGAATTATTAGCTTCATAACATCATTTGCTGTATCTGTGCATTGGGAATATTTTTCAATCTGGCACATTTCTTTAAGTGGTATATAAAACACAGTATCTTTTAAAATCTTGCTGGACGTCTGCAGGCCACATTTAATAAACACCTGAAAATGCTCCTTGCATGCAACTGCTTTCAATTTAGCATAAAATCAAGTTTCTTTTATTTCCAGACATAACTTATCAGACAGACTGACCAAAGGAGAAGAGGTATTAAAGTTTGATTATTCGAAGAATTTCTAAGAATTTATCAAATGTGAGAGTCTTAATTTTATTGATTGAAAAAAGATTGAATACATGTACATGTTTTTAATCTAGAGTATTGATCTCTCTTTATCGCTCTCATTTCAGATACTTTATTTTTGCTTTCATTTCTTGAAATGCATCACTTCAGACGAATTCGCTCTAAGGACCAATGGAAGGTAAAGTTTTGGAATTAGTTATATCCAATCATTTTTATGAGGACACTTTCGCTTGGTAAAACACAAACACTTGTACTGGATGGGCCAGTCCCATGTGGGACTCGAACCCGTGCCCTCAGAGTTTAGTATCAAATCACCAGCATTAAACGCAAGTAATTCATACCACTCAGGAAGGAAGTTCGAAGATCAGAGTCCAGATTGCATACATTTGCAACCTCTCCAATAGACTGAATATTGGTACAGCTCATAGAGCCGATATTATATATAAACTAATGTCACTTGGAAAGTTGGTAACATTTACGTCCAGTTATTCTTGGGATGACTCTTTCTTGGACATTGTGGAAGCTGAGGTGGCCGAGTGGTTTAGAGGACTCGCGTTTACTGCTGGTGATCTGGTGCCAAAATCTTAGGGCACTGGTTTGAGACCAGGGTGTTAGCCAGAATTCAGAAAGTGCCCGTCCAATAGCTGCTGTCGCTGTCATCTGCCATTAGCAAGGCGCTTTGCCAGTGGTGATTGATAGTGTCTCGCGTTCTCTCGCGCGAGTTCATTCGCGAATCGGGAGCCCTCGGGTACGAGCGATGGAGCGGTATTAAACACCATCAACATGAAGCACGAGTTGAGGGAAATTCTACGCACGTTAGCGATGCTGCGCGACCAGCGGAGAAGTGAAACAAGCCAACAATGTTAATAATGAAACAAAGAGTTAGCTTACGCTGATTAAAGGGGCTATTTGAGTATATTGCCCGTCTATTTTATTGAATTAATCTGATTATTCCACCCGTCACGAGTTCTCGCCTGCCCGTCATTTTAGGTCGTTTGAAAAAGTCACACGTCCAAATTGACGGGCAGACGGGTCGCTAGCTAAGTCACTGTTTGAGTCCCACATGAGACTGGCCTATCCAGCACAAGTCTTTCTGCTTTACCAGTAAAATGTCATCCTAAAAATTATTGGAAATCAATGTTACCCATTTTCTAAAAAGCATCAGTATATATCTTTGTATTATGTAAATATTGTCAAATAAAATATTTTTCTGTAATGTTTCAAAACATAATTTAGAACAGTTTAATGCTTTGTACTGTAGACTTTTGTTTACCACATACTTGCTAGAAAATTTGAAACCGTCGACATGCAAAATCTTGAAGTCGACCTTGCGGATTTATACTCGGTAGAGTTACACTGAATAAAGTTCAGCAAACTCCATCTTCATAATCTCAATGTGACCACAGTTCATCGTTTTCCTGAGAAATTCTTCTACAGATTATATGGTTATGCCCAGATGCCAAAATAACTTTGGAGAGTTCAGTTATGACTTGCTACTTTGAACTTTAAAAAAACGACCTCACATTTCAAGGGTGTGGTACTGGTACTCTTTATACTTAAAAGGTAGCGGGAGACCTAGCCAGAGGTGATCCAGCTTTAAAATACTGATTTTTCGTTTTTTAAATATTATTCAACTATAGATTTCACTTTATCATTTAGAGAAAACGCGAACTTGGAGAAATTATTTATTTCTGGTGAAAATGAGTGTTTAAAGTTGGCCAGTTATGAAATCTGCAGGTAGTACTCAATGAAACAGAGAATTAACACCTATCCGCGATCGCCCCAGCAGGTGTCTGAACAATGTATATTGTAGGCAGTCCTTGATCGGTGGTTAATTGCCTCTAATCCCGATCTTCCCACAAACAAATTAACAGGTTACACAGTACCCGCTATGTCATTTCCTGTACTTATTGTACTGTTATAATTTGTTTTGCTAATTTATCAAATTACAGACGCGACTTGTGTACGGTGAGGGTTTATTTGTTTTATGTAGCTAAACAAAACAAACCACTCATTGGTTTCCGTTTGACCTCCGTACAGCGCGCCATTTCGTATATAAATGGAATATCATTCCTCACTGACTCACTTATCCACAGTATATCTGCAAGTCATACATTTTCATAACATTTACGAATCAACAAAGCCATGGGATGCAAGAAATATGTTTTCCGACCATTTGCCCAGAAATACCGAGTGGAGTTAGGTGCCAAGAACGTAGGGTGTTCTTGGCTTGGTGAGGATGAATCATCTTCGAGTGGTGTTCCAGCTTTCAATGTTCAGTCAGCTGGGAACTATCGAGTCATCGATTCTTCTGAGTCTGACATCGATTCGGACAGCAGTGACAGCGAAGTAGAAGAAGAGACATCACCAGGAAGAATTTTGAGCACATCTGCAAAGAAGCTATTACCTCTACTAGAAGATTCCAGCGACGACGATGACGACGGCAGAGATACAGCTACCGGATCAACGGGCAACGTGATATGGGGATTGAAGGAATTGGAGACGAGTTTACTTGACAGTGCCGTTTGTTCCAAATGTCTGATTGGAAAACTGTCACTGCAAGAGAAAACTACATCTCGTAAGGGATGGGGGACGAAGTTTTCCTGGGTTTGTTCAAACGGCGAATGTGAGAACTCATTCGATACTCCGGTCCATGTAACATCCAAGTCATCTGGAAACGGATTCGATATAAACAGGCTCTTGATATTAGGTAGGCTTATGTTGATTTACTTTTCAGTACGGGTATATGTTTTATCTTTATCTCAAATAACATACTTTTTACCCCTCAGCCAAAATTTGGCCGAAGGGTATTGTCGTCGTCATGTACGTCTGTCCGTCTGGCCGTCTGTCCGTCTGTCCGTCCGTCCGTCCGTCTGTCCGTCACACCTTTCTCGTTACCAAGATATCTTCAGAACGACTTACCCTAGGCACACCAAACTTGCAGTGCACATCCGTATGCTTGTGACCCAGAACCCTATTGAATCTGGACCTGATTGGTTAGAAACTTTGGCGGCCATCTTTAATTTATGCGAAACCATCACAGCTTTCTTGTTACCAAGATATCTTTAGAACGACTTACCCTAGGCACCCCAAACTTGCACTGCACATCCATATGCTCATGACCCAGAACCCTATTGAATCTGGACCTGATTGGTTGGAAACTTTGGCGGCCATATTTAATTTATGCGAAATCATTAATCTTGTGTATCTTAGGTACCATTTCTCTGTTCAGTGTGAAACTTGGTATAGATCATCGATGCATCAAGAAACTTCAAAGGAATGACCAAACCAGTTTCCCTGATTTGGTGAAAACCTTGGCGGCCATCTTTAATTTATGCAAAATCTTCAATGATATATATCTCTGATACCATTCAAGTGTTCTATACGAAACTTGGTATACAGCATCGATGTATCAAGAGATCTGCAATGTATAGCCACATCAGTTCCTCTGAGTGGCGGGAAGGATGGGCGGCCATCATTAATTTATGCAAAATCATTAATGATCTCTATCTCTGATACTGTTCGAGTGCTCGATGTAAAATTTGGTATATATCATCGAAGCATCAATAGACTTACGATAAATGGCGTTTCTGATTGGGCGGAACCTTGGCGGCCATCTTTAATTTATGCAAAATCTTCAATGATATATATCTTTGATACCATTTCAGTGTTCTATATGAAACTTGGTATCCAGCATCGATGTATCAAGAGACTTGCAATGAATAACCACATCGGTTCCTCTGAGTGGCGGGAAGGATGGGCGGCCATCTTTAATTTATGCGAAATCATTAATGATCTATATCTCTGATACGGTTCAAGTGCTCAATGTAAAATTTGGTATACATCGATTAGACAGTTCTGGTTTTTCTGCTTGGGCGGAAACCTTGGTGGCCATCTTTAATTTATGCAAAATCTTTAATGATGTTTATCTTTGATACCATTTCAGTGTTCTATATGAAACTTGGTTTACAGAATCTATGTATCAAGAGACTTGCAATGAATAACCACATCAGTTTCTCTGAGTGGTGGGAAGGATGGGCAGCCATCTTTAATTTATGCGAAATCATTAGGGATCTCTATCTCAGATAATTTTCAAATGTTCGATGTAAAATTTGGTATACATCGTCGATGCATCAACAGACTTATGTAATGAATACCGGTTTCTCTGATTGGACGGAAACGTTTGAGGCCATTTCTAATGGCAAAATTTTTCATAATCTGTATATTTGTTACTTGACTGCTTGGTGTTCCTGAAGTCTTGTTTTAAATTGAATACATTATGAATGGCTGGCGCCCAGAGCCGAGGGGTTTTCAGATGCGCAGCTTCGTATTAAATATTGTAATGTTTAGGGCCGATAATCCTATTTAAAATTGTATGTCTATATCTATCAATATTTTTGACATACGATATACATGTATGGTAACGAGTTATTTGTTAAAAACGAGATATTTATTTACAATTTTCTATTGTCAGGAATGAGAGCGATTGGCAAGGGCAGGAGTGCTGCACACCAGCTGAGTGCCTACCTGAATCTCCCCGCACCATTCACACAAAAGCCCTGGCGAGCCCACACCCATACAATCTCCGAACACGTCTCAGAAGTTACCGAGGATGGACTGGAAAAAGCCGCGATGAAGCTCAAGCGACTGAAGCTAAAAGAAGACAACTCTGCCATCGATTTGAGTGACGACGCCGCCGTTCGAGAGGCTGTGGTCGACGTCGCCGTTACTGTGGATGGCTCATGGCTTACCCGTGGATACAGCTCTCGTCATGCCTTTGTGTCGGTCATGTCTGTGGATACGGGAGAGTGCATCGATCGTATTTATTTATGTTCGACATGCCCGCAGTGTAACAAGTGGGAAAGGACAAATAGAGCTTCCCAGGAATACTTGACTTTTTACGAGAAACACTTCTCCGAGTGCCTCCTCAACCATGATGGGTCGTCCGCCGCTATGGGGCCAGAAGGCGTTGAGCGACTGTTTGGCCGATCCGTGCACAAGTACATGTATAACCTGAGATATACAACCTACATCGGTGACGGCGACAGCAAGAGCTTCTTGAAAGTCAAAGAAGCTCAACCCTATGGAGAAGATGTTGAAATCACGAAAGAAGAATGTGTCGGCCATGTCCAGAAACGGATGGGAACACGACTTTGTGAACTTGTTAATAAAAGTAAAGGTATATATACATGTAGTTACACTTTTACATGTATAATGTGTTCTCTTTTGTCATATTTCCCGTTACACCCAAGCATCCTATTCCACCATCAGTTCACAGATTGATCAAGCCTACCTTTGACGACCTATCAGATAATCGACTGTTGAGTGGATGTCTAAACGGACGAACCCAAAACCAGAATGAGTCATTACACCACGTGATTTGGTCTATTATCCCAAAAGACCAGTACCACTCATCAACTGAAGTACAACTGGGTATAGATTTAGCCGTGAACTTCTACAATCAAGGAAGGTCTACTGTGCTGAAGAACGTGGCGACAGTGACTGGGTTGACGATATGTGAAGATAGCTGTCGTCGATTCGTATCCATGGACACCAAGAGGATAAAAGACTCGGATTACCAATGCACAGAAAAGGCAAAGACTGCCCGCAAGAAACGACGACAGGGAAAACTAAAGTTGCTCGATGCCTTCGAAAAGGACGACAGTTACAAGAGCGGGGCCTTCCACTCCGGAGCATCGGTACAGAAACCGCGTTCTTGTAGACGCTGTGGTCAGCCGATGAAGGGACATTCACGTGTCGGGTGTTGCAGGCACAAACTTGCAGACACACACTAAACATCCAGCGAAGAGCTTTTACTCGGTGAACAAACTGGAATATTTTCGTACCAATATTTATATCCAGTGCTAATATATATGTTTGAAAATATCCGTAGGGCCTACATTATTTCTGATCGCAAGAATATACTACAATGATTTGATATACCGTATAGAAGTGACATTCTCGGTATACGGAGCAGATGTTATACATTAGTACTCTATTTTCATCAAATTGTGAACTCGAGGAGACGAATCTATTGAAGAATAACAAATATTTCCTTATCAATATTTTTATTCAGTACAAAATATAGATGTGTTATGTATCAATAAAATCTATATGTGTTGTTCGCACTAATGTTTTCACCGATATTCACTGTAATACCGCTCCACAAAACGCTGTTAGACCAATGCCAAAAGCGTCATCACGATTTCCCCAACAACGTTGCCAGGAAGAATTGCCCTTATGAACGCCAGAACTTCTCCGGGGAAACTGAAGCCACAACACTCTTTTGGAATGGTAATGTCGTGATCCTGAAGCAAAACAAAAAAAAATATATATAAATATACTTAGTATTCGAAAATATATTTGCCGTATATCTTTTGACCACCTGGCGATATAAAATAAATGGAGGATTGAAGGGACAAAGCATACGAACATAAATTCCACAATGAAATAGAATTACCTTCATTCTGTTCGCCCATGAGACATAATGAAAAAATCGAATTTTCTTGTCAGGATTTCCACGTCTGATCTTGTTTGCTGTAATCGACATTTCTAGTACACAAATGCTCTCCATTGTATCTGGTAATTCACAAAGACTAATCGCTTGATTCTTTACAGCGAGACGTCTATTCAAGTACTTGACATTTACTCAGAGCTCCCGTGGTGCCCCGCAGTGCACAACTCGCGAGGTGTCAAAATGACAATCGTCGGCGAATCTTACTGGAAAATTTAGCAAAAAATCGTTTTTATTTCAGCTGTTTAATGACTTGACACAAAAATCATTTAAAATGACAAATTTGCTGATTTGTTACGGAGTATTATCTGTCACTCTATGAAAAATTAATGAAGTATAGGCTATAAAATGAATAACGTCGCACAGATGTACTCGACTTCGGTTTTCTGCCGGTTTCTCCGTTTTGAATTTGGTATGGGCCTAGAGTTTTCAACTCTTGATAACTTCCACACTTATCGGCCTAAAGTCTTGAAATTTGCAAATTTTATTTAGCATATATAGAACTAGTCGACCTTGCTTCAAATTTTCTAAGTTCGTTTTAGTTTTTTAGATATTCGCGTTTTACTAACTTTAGCATTTTTTAAAAAATAAACTTGGATAAAATCACATCTATGACGAAATTATTAAAATTGTGGCACAGTTTACTAGTTCAGATAGCTAATAATATGTGCCTTGAATTCCAATAAATTTGCACCAAGCATGTATAAGATATGTGCTGTGAAAAATTGGGTATACTTTTCGAAAATATTACTATTCAAAGTTGTGTAGAGTATTTAGTCTTCAAAAAATTGCGAAATAATAATAATATCCAGTTTCTCCACAAAAACAGCTTTCAGAAAATATATAATATGATAAAATTGGTCAACAGCTTGTCGAGTAATTAAGCAAGAAGATAAGAGGTGTATATTGAGCCTTTGGCTAGGTCTGCCGCTACCTTAATCATAAACATACTTCATAAACATGATAGATCAGAGAACACAGGTCTTCTTGAAAGGTACAGTAATCTCTCTGATCTCTCTGATCGGTTTTAGGGACCAAATTTAATCTGCTGTTCTAATTAATTTGTTGACCCTCTAAAATCTTTGATAATGGAGAAATTCAACTTCCTGTTCTAATAAATTTGATAGACTCCAGGTTTTATGTTGGGAAATTTTGCTTCCTGTGATGGAATTATTAGATGGATTACCATAACTAACATTAGTCATGTATTTGCGGTATACTTTACACTTGAGTTAACTCTGTTGTTTTTTTTTAAACCATGATTCATTGTCTTTCACAGAAAGACCACAAGAACATCAAGCCGGACAGAGGCGGATTGTATTGTTGATGGGGTGCTATTAGGTAAGTCTTCGGTGAAATCCAAGTCCAAACCTAAAAATTCTATATTTGGACACATAAAGGAATACTGAACAATTGAAAGAATGACAGAATTTTTTGGTTGATAACTTGTTGATAAATGAAAGCTTTTGATGTAGAAACCTTCATTTGAAATGGTATATACAGAGGTTATGAATTTGGAATGAGCCCACATGATGTGACTATGGTAATCTCACTAATAATTGAATTACTTTATCAATATTCTATCACTTTCAATTTTGAGGACAAAATTCAATCGGTGGTTCTAATAAATTAGATCACCCTCTAAAATCATTGAAATAACAGAGAAATAATGGATTATATGCATGATCTTGAAAAGATCTTTCAACTTCTGTTCTAATCACCCCCAGATTTTATGGTGGGAAATTTCACCTCTATGATTGAATTATTAGAAGAAGTAGCATATTAAGGACATGAATTCACAGGTCATTTCTACTTGGACAAATTTGTTGATTCCAGTGAGTTCACAAGGTCACTGCCTCTGTTGTACAGTCTCGTACATTTCATCTCATGGGCTTGTTTGAAATTGTATGTTGATATCAGAACGCGCATTTTTGACTAGCACATACCCCAAATGTTGTTTCAGCACAGTGATCAAACAGATCTTCCTGCCAGTGATGAAATTTGAACCAGTCAAACTTCAAAACTTGCAGTAGATCGGGGGTTAAAGACAGCTGTCCGAGCCTGCTGATTGGTTTGATTTAGTGAAACTCTCCAATCTATTTATATCACAGAATCTACTTAGCAACGGATTGATCGATACACTGGCTCATGAGGATGCTGAATACCCAGGACGGGTCATATCTTGTTTCTAATTACACCTGTATTTATTTCTTACAGACACAGACAATAACCGACCAAATTACACAGGCAGCAATACAAGCTTGAACAGTGGCAGTAGCAGCAGTGTGGACAACTCGACAGCATCGGGGACAAATCCAGCCAACAACGATGACACATTCCAGTCTAATGGGTAAATCCAGACACTCGCTGTCCAGTTCACTATGTATGGTATTAAAATGCCATACCAATTCATTCACTCCATTGAAGATGTAAACAGCCTAAAAATTGGAGAAATATGTCAACTCTCAACTGCACTGTTTTCAGTATCGAAGCATGCTGAGACATAAGTTTTTTTCAACATCTAGGTCAATATATACAGTAAAATCAGGAATGTCGTTAAGAGAAAATTGAAACATTTTGCCATAGCATGCACAACCAGCCTGGAATGGCGATGACGTCAGTTGTACAACACTCCACATTGTGACGTCGTCAAACAAGCAGTGATGCCCACTTTCATTTGTGCCGTTGCATTGTTTTAAAGTGTAGCTGTGGTACTTGTGCAAATGTACGTCATATTCAGGATTACGTTGCGAAAGATTAATATTTTTAACGATGTCATACTTTGAGTGTCCTCCACTGCCTGCGAGACCTCGTGGCAATGCAGAGGATGAAATAGATTTGTTGCAATGCAGTGTTGTGATATGTTTAATTGCTCAAAAATTGTCACAAGTTCCGACATTCCTGTGGTGCTGTTCACTATTAGCATTATTATAACATTGAAATCATTGAAATGTAAGTTGTAAAACAAGAAGCAGGGTATTTCTGATTTTCATTTCTGGTGTTAAAACCCGAGCATGAATGTGACTTGGGCAACAGTCAACTGGGAATAGAATAATTCTTTCCAGCTAATGATTCAACTTGATTGTCATTTTCTTGTTTTCGCAGTCCATCAAGTTCAGTCACAGTGAAGAAAGGTCCTCGTAAAAATTCAGATCTGTCTGTACACTTCAGTCAGGCCAGTGCTAACTCAGCATCATCCTCCAGTCCCGTTGCAGTCCCAATAAATCGTGTCCGGTACTCGGAGGCTATCAACGCACAGTCGCCAGTCTCGGGAAGGTTGGTACTTGATTCTCCGTGCATGAGACTTACACGCACAAGTTCCTTCCAGTCTTACTCAATCTAAGGCACGATGTTCATAGCGTTGTCATCTCAGGGGTGTGGAGAGCTCTTCAAATTTCTGGCCAACTTATTCAAAATATTGACTAACCCGGAGACACACTTCATTTCTCTCATTCTTGCGCATTATCATGACCTGTTTAGGTTGTAACGTGTAATCTCTCCATAACACTGTTATTGAAGGATTGAAGTAATATGCATTCATCAATTTGGCGGACACGTTAGAAACCCGCCTGATATCCAAATCAGTGCTATATTGAAGCACTTTATAGTGGGGCTACACCCTATTATTCACACAAAAATGATTTCATGAATTTTGTAATAATATAAAAAAAAAATCGACATGTTTTTACAGACATGGGTAACATCTTTTAATTTTGAACAAATTGAGGCTTAAAATGCTGGGATCCACTGATTAACTTGACATAATACAGGAGAGAGGTGACTCTATTAGCAAAAATATCAGTGAAAAGCATTTTGTAGATCAATATTTTGACATATATTTATTCATGTCATCATCAGGAATGGTAGTTTACAACAGGTTTCATGTGTATATATCAGTTTCACAGAAACAATTCAAAGACAATCAACCAGTCAGACATACTATACAGTGAGCTAAAACTAAAAATGAAATTAACCAGAAAGGGGCTCACATGAACTATAGCCATGAATAAATGTATGTCGAAATATTGATCTACAGAATGCTTTTTGCTGTTATATTTTCGGAGTCGCCTTCCTCCTGCATTTGAGGCTAATATTTTGAACATTTTGAAAATTTGAAGCTAAGAGCACTTTTGACCCATTTATAAAGGATTAAGTGCTTCCCTCAATCCCCATCCCAGATGTCCCTGTTTAAAGAGAAAACATTCCACAGTATGTAACTTCTCTTAACCATAATGGAGGATGCCTGGGCTTTGAACTACAGCTGCCTTCAACATATTGGTTCATCTGCTGCCTCTCCTCAATTCACCATTTGCTGGTAGACCCAACAGATACTCTGACATGCGAGTCTCCGCTTAAAGTTGTGGTTCAAACTTGCTCTCTTTTTCCTGTATGGCTTCATTATGGAGAATATTGTTAATCAGTGGTAACTGGAATATTATCGACTTCCAGTTGCCACCTTTTAAAAAGCCGAAATATAGAATATTTATCACAATGACTTCCATTTTCGGAGTTACTTTCATCCTAGTTCCAGTTGCCAAAATGGTGTTTCTTGGGATAGTGAGAATTATATGTATATTTTCCATATTTACACCAGTGATCAATGGTTAGAGATCTGTCCTACGCTGTAGATACAGGCTGGAGAGGAAGATTACGAACCACAAATGAACACCGGGAGTCACGTGTCAGTGCACCTGTCCACTTGCCCGCTCGAACCTATTGTCTAGGAATTAAATTGGGAAAGGGGAATAGATTTTGTACACTGCCTTGAAAACCTTGAAATGCCTTGAAAATGATAATTTAGAATTCAAGGCCTTGAATAGCCTTGAAAAATAGAACATTGTACTAAAGACCTTGAAAATGAGAATTTCTGTCAATTCAGTTGTCAAACAGTACCTTGATGTTGTACTGCCCTTTGTCATCGGATGAAAAAACTTCCTTCATCTTAGCGATAAATGCTTTGATCATACATACAGAAATTCCAAGTCAATAATGGAAGGACAATGCATAAACAATATATTGTTGACAGTTAAGAAAATTCAGAATATTTGCCTACATCTTCAATGCCATGGGAAGTTATCGACATTAGAAACAGAAACTATTACATTGTAAAGATGGCCAGAAGGCCTTGAAAATTAGAAGCTTCAGTATGTATGATCCCTGTAATTAATGGGGCATACTTTCTTGGAATTTCTCATTGCACCCTTTCTTGTTTTCTCTAAACTTCCATTAAGCTTCTTTAATTATATGATTCGATTGTACCTTGAGGTTGTGCTAACATCTACTATGCTTATAACACTTAAAATCGTATCAATTTTGGTTTCCTGTTATTGTTCTCAAGGAGTTCTGAAATTTGTTAATTTGGTTCCTAGATCACACATGAATTTGAACCCGTTTTTACATAATGTGTTTTCATTGAGCATGCTCTCTTTACGTCCGTATTCTCATCTGGACCCCACGTCACATGACCATTTATTTGCATTTTACCAGAGCATTTCTGTTTGTTGCTTTACCAGCATGTGCTTACTTTCAAATTTAATCCAACAGCGACATATATATATATAAATGTCATAATTAATTATTTCGAACCAGATGGATCTAAAATATTTATTTATTTCGTTTTTTTGTTACACCTCTAGCTGGCAGATAATATCTGGCTCTGAGGGCGTAGGAAGTTTTTCGTTATTACGGGATTCCCCTAATTCCAATACCTCTTCATCAGGGTCTTATACTAGTACGGGGAGGACCAGCCATACAAGCTCGTAAGTGACTTCACCATCATGACTACATCTTCATACACAAGGCGATTTCTCCGTTTACACTTCGACTTGGCCTTGATCTATCAGCCCACTGGTTCCCTTCAAAAGAAATTATAAATAGACACCAAATGTCATTGACCTCGAATCCTATTGAATTTCAAAATTTGTCCGATGAGTGGATTATATACAGATATACCAGGTTTCGGGGGTGTATTTGCGATATATCCCAGTCAAGACCATAGAAAATTTCCCAAGCATTAGCGAGGGAAATTTGCCATGGTCGATACCGGGATATATCGCAAATATACCCCCGAAGCCTGGTATATCTGTATAATTACACCGCATATGCTAAAGAGAAGCATAGATGAAGACAGAAAGATAATACAAAGTAATATAAAATAGAAACGAGTCGATCTCATCGCCAGCAAACGCTCCAAATCTCTCGTCTGTGGATGCTGCCATGTTTGTTTACAAAAAAGACGGCGAAGATCGCCATCAGGGGAGATAATTCGGCGGCGGGATAATTCGGCAAATACTTTTAGGCAAATACCCCGCTGCCAAGGCAACGGAAAGCAAATTTCCCGCTGCCCCTGACAGTCGCGTGAGAATGACTTGTGGATGAGAATTTGCCGTAAATGCCCCAGCTAAGAACCAATCAAAACTCGTCTATCTTATATAAGGTGTAATTATACACAAAATGTCATTGGCCTCGAATCCTTTTGAATTTCAAAATTTGTCCTATGAGTGGATTATTGATGGGCTGTCCTTTGTATCTGGTCACCAATTTTGCCATAATAGGAGGACTGAAGGAACTAGTAAGGGAGGATTGGGTGGGTTCTGATTGGCTTCCTCTCTTGCTTGTATAGATGAAATTTACACCTCAGATTTTGATGGCTTCAGGTGGTCCGATATATCAAGGCTACTTCGAACGGAGAATGGAAAAGTCGGCTTGTCTATGAAGATGTCATGACCATGGCTGGAGGCATAATTCATATAATCTGTTAGGGCAGTCTTGGTTCAAGACTCAATATCGAAATTCCACTGAAAACGTTTGTTTACATATTCTCACAATTCCTGGTGCATGTTTACCATGCCTACATGTACATGACACCTGTCCCTGATTATCAATTCGGACATAGTTTGTCATTGCAAATTCAGAGAATTCCTTCAGTTTGAGTACAGAATTTAAACTTTGCTTAAATGTTGCTATGATTTCTGTATGAACATCTGAGCTCCTTCTTAAAAGTTTGTAACTTTCTGCATGCTTTATTAACTATGATTTCAGCATGATTGTTTCATTTTAGATCTTTCAAAACTTTGCTTTTCCGACCGAAAAACTGTCAGTTTTATCTCAAGAAGACCTTCAGTGCTGTAGTAATACACATGTTCAGGCTTCTTAAGTTGCTAATAGCTGCTTTGGGTGCCACAGTTGATTTGACAGTTTGATCATGATGACTTTATCATATTACAGAAAAATGAAAACTTGATTAACATGATCGACGATGACAGGAACCCAGTTCCAGTAAACCCACAAATTCCAAAACTCGGTATAAACCAATACGATATTCCGATCTCCAGTATATCACTGTACCAAGGGTATATCAATACAGCTGTTTTGTAACTGGGAAATCTACCCTTCATGCAATAATGATTTAAAAATGGAAACACCTCACTACTACTAAGCTACTACTTACTCTGTGATGGCAATTTGTGTGTCAGTTCACACCCATTTCTCCCTATCCTTATATACGAGATCATATTTTTAACTATTTATAACTGTAAATAAACTGTAAATTTTATAATTGTCTATAACTGGCATAAAATGTAGTAAATGTTTAATACTGGCGGCTGTTTGAAGAAGAACCAATATTTTTTATATCGTAATGAGTATATTGGAAATCAGTTGGAAATAGTTCTCCACATACAACCACAGGGAGAAATGAGAGTGAAATGACCCACCTATTGTTGCCATGGGCCTAGCAGTAGCTGAATGGCTGTTCATTGAGGCATGTCCATTGTTATTTCATTAATGTGTGAAGTGCTGATTCACAGTTGTCTCGTTTCTCAGGATTAATTCGAAATGCGTGTGAACATGTATTATTGGCACCTTTTTTTTTTTTTTTAGGCATTTTGGACAAACTGATTATTAAGCTTGAACATTTCATTCTGTTGTTCTCCTTTCAGATGTAGTGAAGCCACAGAACAGGAGGTTAGTGTGCGATGGCAGCGACTCAACACTGTGTGGAGAGTGTTCCACAATGCCTATTCTAATACAATAAGCGTACGATATGGAACTGAACCCAGGGGACTAGGTATGCTTCTGGACCACTTTGCGGAAAAAGTAGGAATACGACCAATGAAAAATGCACCAGTTTAACCAAAACTTTACTTTTAGTAAAATGGTACAACTTTACTTGAGTAAAATGGTACACGCTGCCAGGACATAAAAAAACAATGTTACGAACCCGTTTTGTGGTTTTGTGTTGAAGACTTAAGTGGGGACTGAACAACCTTCAACAGTATTATGTGATATGAACATTGTTTTATTCAATTTTATCTCTGCGCATATGGTAATGTATGACAAATGTTAATGTTGTATGTTCTCAGTTTTATCGACGACTGAACCAGTTTTATTGTTTCGCATGAACGTTCGATGATGTCACATGTGCCATGCATGGCGACAGCCAAATTATCATAATTATTTTGCCGCTGAACTTAACATAATGATTGTTACATGTAAGGTAAACTGTCTAATGATTCAACCACAGAAACTGCATTTTCCCATTCAAAACTATTGGAGTGATGAAAGGAGATGGTACGATAAGGCAGCATTTTAGCATATACGTGATGCGGTTGAAAATCACAAAAATAGAATGTCCCAAAAATAATTGTGTTTTAATGAGAAACCTGAGAAAATATATGGTCAATTAAACACACATTTAAACATGAAAGACCACTTGGACCAATAGCCATTTAACCTGGTGATGTGCAGAGGCATTATAGCTCCACTGCTGGAAAATGTTTTTTTTTTTTGTCCTAGGGCTTCTTCATGTATAAATGTGTGTTTAAATCACTCGATTTAGACCCTTTTTTGACGAAGTAGCACATGCTGCGGATTTCTATTTCATGTCATAACTATAATCATAATGCAATTGAGCTAGAACTTTCACATATTGTGTACATATATTTTCTTTTGCCGTTACATAAAAACAGAATTATTTTTATGATATTTTATTTTTTTTATTTCAACTGCCACACATATAGGCCAAATTGCTGCTTTATCATACCATCTCCTTTATTAGAACAGCAAGTTCATTTAAGTGATACAAAACAGCACCCTGTAAGTTTCTGCTACATGTCACATGTTTAACATGTTGAGTGACTGATCGTAACTCGAGACAAAATTTGGGAGTGATTGAATGTTAATATGATTTAATTATTTGAGGGTTTACTATATCACACTAGCTATCTATCTCAATCTTAGTAAACTCAGTTATTATGATCACCCATATAATATCGGAAAACAACACAATGAAAATCTTGTGCAAAGCCACTGTCTGTCCCAGAGAATAATTCCCAGACATTATGGGCGATATTTCGGAGTCAAGTTTTCGTATAACTTTGAAATTTTGCACAGTATATAATAAAAAAAATAGTAATTTTGTTCTCGTATTTCATAAAAATCCATTTGAGAATTGACAAAAACCACCAATACCTATCATGTTATTTTGGGGGCCACGATGACGTTGATCTGCCATTGTTATAACATGCAGGCTTGACCTCATGACATAAAAAAAATAACCCACAAATCTCCCATCTAAGTTTTGCTTTGGCGATTTATTGAGAACTACTGGAAGGATTTTCGTGATACCTTGGAATAAAATTAGTATTGTTTAGTTTATATACTGTGCGAAATTGCAAAAATATACGAGAAAATTGTCCCCAAAATATTACCGAATACGTCTGGGATATATTTTGTGGGATTGGCAGTAGAAAGTATTTGCTTGACCAATCAGATGGCTAGGTGTATATAATTACAAATGTCACCCTTTGAATGTTAACTGGACGTTGCATGAACAGGTGTGGGTGCAATATAGAACAAAAATATTTCCATTTCAAGGCATCATTCCTAGTCATGTTGGTGGTCCAGGACCCAAAGTAATTAAATCAGTGTAGAAAATGTATTTGTTTAGTCCAGTTCAACAACCCGACTGAAAAGCACCTATCAGCAGCAGTTCCAAATGTAATTATTCCCTGCCTGACCCCAGTCGAGGAATATAGAATTCCTGTCTGTCCGTGTGTGTGTGTACGTGTCACAAAGTCTTGTTTGTACATGTCCTGTGCATATCAAGTTCAAAGAGGAGAGGCAGCATCGCCCAGTCTGATCGAGGTCTCCATGGATACACAGACAAACAGTTCCCACAACTTTTTCATGGTTCAATCTTTCTCAGGCAAGTTAAGTCCATACACAAGGCTCCACTCCGCCTTGCCAGATTTCATAAGGTGTTCAAGCACAATCGACATCAAAAGCTAAATGCACGCTTTGCATATCACAAATACGCACCTTGAACCTCCAGAGTAAATTTCATTTGGCGTATATGACCGCCTAGTTATAATGTTGTCTGAGCTGGCGAAGGGTGTTTGTTATGGCTCTTCGATTATTTCCTCTGAAGAGACGAGATGGAGGGCATAACCAGGTTAGAGAGAACTACCTCTCTAAAAATGGAGGTAATAAACGTCATTTTTGCTCAATAAAGTCCAGAATATTTCGAGCTAACATGGATAAAAATATCCGCATCGGATGGTATTAAAAAAAACAAATTATCATTTAATTTGCATAATAACATAAGACAAGTTTTTTTCTATGCACAGTTTCATTGGAAAATCACTGTTCCGTAACAATTTAAGCTTATAAGTTAATTAAGTCGCCTGAAGATTTTGGTGTGTTATGATGACCTTTCATACCTCCATTTTAGAGAGGATCATGTCGTCTCTAAACTGACACCTCCTACTCTACGCCATTCAAAGTGTTCACATGCAAGGTGACTCTCTTTTTTTCCCCATAACATGATAGGCATGTGTGACTAGGAGTGGAGTAAGGGTTGAAGAGTGACGGACCTTGTCTTGAGAAGATGATTCCACCATAAGATTGTATATCTGTGATGATATCATCTCAGGTTGTTGAGATTGTATCTGACCTACAGGTGTTTGGTATGTTTCCCATGATCCAGCAAATATACAATGAATGTCATATTGCAGCTGATTTTAGCTCGTCAGTTTGACCGTCTGTATGCCAGATCACAGATCTATGTCCACCATGATATTATCCTGGAGTTTTATCATTGAATTTTAAGGTTCTCGTTGGTGATATTGTTTCATCCCTATCTGTTGGTTTATTGGTATATACCAATGCCCTCGTTTTCATTAACATCTGTGATACAAACCTGCTTGGACCATGCGTTTGACAGCCATTAGTGGTTCTTTAATTCATTCTCAGTTATTTGTATTGCTCAATACCACTTATTACTACGCAATAATACTATGAGAAATTATCTTTACTCTAACTTTGAAATATATGATATTGCTTCCCAAAAGATATCAACCTACAGTACAGCCATTCTCCAATAGAATTTTTTTTAAATGACCGTGCATCATGGGATAGTTCCGGTTTGAAGCATCTGATTGATCAATTCAAATTTTCAAAAAGAAATCCAAGAAATTCATTGGCCATGGATAAATTGATTCATGGTTACTATCAATGGTTGCTATATTGTGCAAGACAAACCTTTAGAGGTAAAAAGTTATGGTGAATGGTTCAGGAGAGGTAATTACATGTGGCCACTGGCGGCTGATAAATGTAACCCTGAAGCCACTTATCCGAAGACCATCCATGGCCTATTGGGAAAATATTACACTGTACTGTACCTTGCTTTACACATGAAATATATTACTCCAACTAGGCCTTGCTATTCAGATGAGAATGATCTTCTCTTCTGTAAGGCCTATGTGGGATAAATAACGTGCTGGGATCATTCATCCCACACGCATATGGAATGATCAATCATGAAACTGGACACCAGCTGCAGACACGATGCACTCCAGCAATATTTCTCTCACAGTGTCGTTGATATTGCTGATTAAAAATAATGATTTTATTAATTATATGGGAAAAAGAATCTCATATAAACTTGATCAAGGGATGAAAATTCCCAATCTCAAAGGAAAATAAATCTCAACCGAGCTGCATTTTCCTTCACTCGCGTGGGAATAATACGAATTTTCATCCCATGATCAAGTTATATGAGATACTATCAATTCCAAATCAGGCTTTTAAGGTACAAGACCACAGGCCCGCAGAACAAGAGATTGGGGGGGTGGGGTGGTATTAGGGTGAAGTGTCGAAATATGGGGTCTCTATATATAAATAAACATAAAGGTGTGAAACGGACTTTGGGTGAATCGAGAAATAAACGGTTTACCGCCAAACAAAATACATCAGCATATTCTACAAGTATTACTTTATATACTCCCGTTGTCAAATTAGTAAATTTGTGCAATTTTTATATGCCCGCCAAAAGGCGGACGTATTATGTGATGGCGGTTTCCGTCCGTCTGTCCGTGTGTCCATCTGTCCGTCCCCCGTGTCCGGTCTATATCTGGGACAGTTTTCAATCTACAGTTCTAATTTTTGGTGAGTGGATACCCTATGGGGAGACGATGTGTCGCATACCAAAATGAAGGTCAAGGTCAGAGGTCAAAGGTCACTGGCCTAAAAAACGGGAAATCACTGAAGTGTTCGTGTCCGGTCTATATCTGTGAAAGTTTTCTATCCACAGTTGCAATTTTTTGTGAGTGGATACGCTAGGTAGAGACGATGTGTCGCGTACCAAAGTCGAGGTCAGAGGTCAAAGGTCACTGTTGCCTAAAATCAGGAAATCATTTATCATTGACAGTTTTCTATCTACAGTTCTAATTTTTGGTGAGTGGATGCCCTAGGGGAGAACGATGTGTTGCATACGAAATGTAGGTCGAGGTCAGAGGTCAAAGGTCAGTGTGACGGAAAAATCAGGAAATCATTAAAAATTTCTAATTTTTTATGAGTGGATTCAAAAGGGGGAAACGAGGTGTCGCATACCAAAATATAGGTCAAGGTCGAAGGTCAAAGGTCACTGACCCCAAAATCAGGAAATTGTTAAAAATAAGTTTTTTTGGGTCAGTAGATGCATGAGGGGGACACGATGTGTCACATACCAAAATGTAGGTCAAGGCCGAAGGTCAAGGTCACTGTGACCCCCAAAATCATGAAATTGTTAAAAATCATGATTTTTTTGTGTCCATTGATACACATCCTCGCGAGCCAGTTTATCGATCGATCTGTTAGGATCGATACACTGGCTTGGTTAGTTACCCATATGAGTTCTGGATATAAATAGATCAAGAGGTTTCCTCTAAATCAACCCAATCAGTGAACGCGCTAAGCCAGTTGATTAGGCCAATCCGCTGCTAGGTATGAGATATGACAGGATTGAATTTTGTTGCGGACTCAACTGCTTTGATGTCAAGTTGAAATCAACATCGGAAGTCAAAGCAAAAACCACAAGCTTGGGATACCAACATGCTTATTCAAAACAAGCGCGGTGGATGAAATGTACGAGATTGTATAATGGAGGCGTCGACTCAAGAACTCATTCGAAAGACCAAAAATGTCAAGGTAAACCCTCTCCAAGGATTTAGGATTTACCTGGAATTGTGAAGATGATTAAGATATTGAGAGAAGACAATGTGTCGTGTACCAAAATGTAGGTCAAGATTAAAGGTCAAGGTCACTGTGACCCAAAAATTTGAGATCCTTAAAAATAACCTTTTTGTGCCAGTAGATACATTAGAGGGACATGATGTGTTACATACCAAAATGTGGGTCAAAGATCAAGGTCACTGTGACCCCAAACTCAAGAAATCATTAAAAGTCACATTTTCATATACCTGTCGAAGACGAGATCATGTAATGCGATGTTGCATTCTGTCCATTCACCCATTAACATTAGTTGTCCATGCGATATCTCTAGTTTCAAGGTATGGATTGATACCAAACTTTGGGTATAGCTTACTCGCATTGCAAAGAGAGATCAATTTGTCAAAAGTCAAGTTTAGCTGCCTATATGTGTTAGGTTGGAATATTCAGACTTGTCTCCCTTACATGTATATGGCATTTGTCCTGTGGAGTTGTCTCATGTTTGATACATGTAAGAAATGGCTACATTTACTTAAATTGTTGTGAAATAAAAACCGTACATTTACTAATTTAATGGGGAGAGGGGTCCTTTATGAACTTTATACCTGTTTATTAACTCAAGAACAAAGGTTTACTTCATCACTTTCTTCACATCCTTCTACCTTCATGGAAAATTTTCTCGCCTGAAAGGAATCCATTTGAAAGAAAACTACTATTTTCTTTGTTTGACTATTGTCGATTTCAGTGTGGGAGATGTGAGCTCTCGACTCTTGTTTCAAGGTCACCTAGTTACCAAGAGTTCAGCCCATTTTAGTTTACCATTCAATATAAGATGTGATGTAACATTCTCAGAAGCATAAAATCGTAGACCTTTTTCTGGATTGCTAGCTACCAATTCGGATCAAGGCCATTAACAATCTAGAAATTCAGACCAGTGTAATTCCAGATATACGGGCGTATATTGAAGCCCCTTGGGCTCTTGTTTACCTTTGCCGGGCGATTCGAAATCCAACGTAACTGTCCGTCCATCTAGGAACAGTTAGATTATGGCATGCTTCGTTCTCAATTCTGATTGGTCAGTCGCGACAGCTGATCAGTGTGTGACCTCTCTTGCCGAAGGCGTGTCGCTACTGACCAATCAAAATTGAGAACGAAGCCCATCATAATCTAACTGTTCCTAGATGGATGGACAGTTACGTTGGATTTTGAATCGCCCGGCATCAGCTGTCGCGACTGACCAATCAGAATTGAGAACGAAGCATGCCATAATCTAACTGTTCCTAGATGGACGGACAGTTACGTTGGATTTCGAATCGCCCGGCAAAGGTAAAAAATTGCACAAATTTACTCATTTGACGACGGAAATATATAAAGTGATACTTGCAGAATATGCTGTTGTATTTTGTTTGGCGGTAAACCGTTTATTTCTCGATTCACCCAAAGTCCATTTCATACCTTTATGTTTATTTATATAAAGCATGGGGTTATATATAGAGACCCTGTATTTTTAAGTGTATTTTTTATTATTTTTTGTATGTTTAACCCTGTCCACACTTATTCATAAAAATACATGCTGGACATGTTAATCTTAGGAAATTGTTTTCTTTAAACTTAAAGCATATTAATGGTGAAGCTTTTGTTGCAAGATATTTTAATTTAAGTATATAATAACTAACCAAAGTCTACATATATACGAAGGCCACATTTGACCAATTTTTGTGGTGCAACTTGTTAGCATTGGGTGATTTAGGAACATGTTATTGGTGGGTATATGTGGAGAACGTTATTGATGAGAAACATGACATAATGGGACAATTATTCAAGTAATCCTTGGACAATGCCATCTTGCCTCGATAACAGCGGGTGGTGCACCGACACGCAGCTGGCTGCATGATCTCTGGTTCATTAATTGGGCGCTTTGCTATATCTTTAACCCAAAAAATATTTTTAATTGATAATGGGACTATTTTCGACCTGAAGTTAACAAAAAAATGATCAGTAAGTTTATTGGTCCATTCTTGGAACAGTGGAAATATTTGATCCATATTATCATATTTACAGCATGTTAAAGAGATAGGGGAGAGATTATGAGAATGAACCGGAGCTCAGGTGGTGACCCACATGCCAGTGCACCGGACACCACCATCAGAGCAAGATAGCAATGTCCAAGAATTGATGGGGGATATGACATATTTATATGTTAGTTTGAGTATTAGTGCAATTAGCTGTTGACAATAATTCTATTGATTGTATTCTGTCACGCGTATTATTCCAAAAATTATGTTCATGACCATGAAACAAACAATTTTTCAAGGATATTCTTATTATTTCTTAACTCTACAATAGGCCAAGAAGTAAAATGTTTCTTATTAGAGACCCCAATAAAAACTTTGTATTTCTGATTAACTATCGATTACATTTTGAAAAAAAAAACTGGACCAATATTTTGAAAACTCGGGGAACTTCAAAAATGTGTTAAAGGAGATGTTTATTGCTTTATTACTGATATCCAATCCAAACGAGGGATCGATTTTGGGTAAAAATTCAATAATATAGAAGTATTTTACCATGTGTGAGGAAAAACGATAGTTGGCACACATTGTACAGTGTGCTCAAAAGGCTTTTATCTGAGGTCCTCTTAAATATGTGAGGTTTTCAAAATTTGAATCTGACAATATCCCTGGTTAGTTAATGTAGGTGTACGTCCTGGGTATAAGCCCCCAACTGTTAATTTGAGTACACTTGTCCCTCATTATAACACTGAGGTTGGGAGACAAAATATTGACCACACTATTGGTGAGTTACACCTTGTGAGTTGTCATAACAGCAGTACATATATTACAAATACACTGGGGGATATATCAGTGTCAGTGCTATACTGAAACCAGCCTTATAATGAACTGTGTTATATTGAGGGACAAGTGTAAATCCCCAGGTAAGCCCTACCGATTTATTTGTACTCGTACTACAATATTATGAACATAATGAAAAAAAAGACAGGTATTTAAGTTAACCTGACCCAGTTACATTGAACAGTTCTTGTGCTACACGAGGGATTCTCTGGTCCATAAGATCCCTGTCATTTACAGAATTGCAAATGTGTTTGTCCAGTTGGTACTTAAACATTGTATCACACTCCAAATAATAAAAAAACACAGCTGCCATTTAATTGCAATAGAAGTGCTCATCCTTCTATATTGTCAAGAATTTTAAATTCTTTGTCAGGCTGGGACACGTCCCATGTGTGTACATTTCACCTGGCACTCTTTTGTCGGAGTTTTATTGTGTTACTGGAGGGATGTTAGTTGATCTATGATCATGGATGAAATCCTTAACATTTTTTGTCATTTCATGCTATATTTCATCTATAGATAATTGCTTAGGCTACTGCCATAAAACAGCTGATGGAATAGGACGAATGAAAATGTTTGACCCATCTGCCTTCGAGGTCAAATTTTACTGGTAAGACGTGTCCCAATATTCCATCAATTTCCCAAAATTATCTATTCCTAAGGCAATGTACAATCCTGTATATAGCCAGAACTAAGGCACTTCACTGGTGACCTCTAGCCTCCCACTGCTGAACCGGCATGGGTTCGAGCCCAGCTGGTCCTTGTGTGGGAGTTTGTCAGTTACTCACCGGCGGGCGGTGGTTCTCTCTGGGTAGGGGAGATTGGGGTACAGTGGGACATGGGGCACAGTGGGACAAGGCATCTAGCTCTGTTGTTCAGAACAAGAGGCACATAACATTACTATCAGCAGAAAGCTATCACCCCCATACAACTTCTATATTGATTACAAGTAAAACCTATCATTGGTAAAAAAATTAGGGACACAAAAACTGTTTTTGAGCAGTCCAAGTAAATTTTTAGGACTGAGGATGATAGTTCGTTATGAGAAGTTTTCAGCAGTACTGCATTGCTGTTTTGTGACTAGTGCGAGAGGATGGACAAAGGTACACTTTAATTATATCGATTTAGTATCACAGCTGCATGTATTAGTTTTTTGTTATAAAAAGGAATATATCATGCACCTGGGGCAGAGTGGGACACTTTTGCTGGGGCACACTGAGACAATAATAATCAGATGGTGAAATTTCCTTTCATCCTAAAATGCCATCAAAGTGCATTATTTTGTTTCTCAGATGGTAGTATTTGCTAATTCTATCTGATTTGATGAGTTTTACTAAAACTTTCTAAGTCAAATGCTTTCGTTGCGATGAGAATCGCACAAAATATTTTTTCCCCTCAAATTTGGCTCCTGGAAAATATTTTACGTAAAGCAGAGGACTAAAATAGCAACTAACCTAACCACTGCTGTGGAATCTTCTAAACTCCTATGAAACATATCAGTATATACTTCTTATAAAATGTATTTTGGTTATTGTCCCATCGTACCCCAGTGGATGTCCCAGAGTACCCCATAGTGGGGCAAACTGGGACACATTTTTTTACGTTTTTAAAACAGAATTCTGGAGAAAAGTATAACAGATATTTCAGATTTTTGTGTGTGACTATGTCATAATAAGTATAAGTTATAACGAGAGTATACTAGGCTACACTACACGACAATAATAACAGAGATTTTTGCAAAAAGGTGAAAAATGTCCCAGTGTACCCCAATCTCCCCTACTCCGGCTTTCTCCACCAACCAAATCGACTGTCACCATATGAGTGAAACAACCTTGAGTGTAAGATTAAGCCAAATCCTCTTCCCCCCCCAATGGTGTGGATAGCACTGAGACCTGAAGCTGTATAGTGTCTGGTAATTTTTCATCCAATCAGTGAAATTTGGAATTGTCAAAAAGGTTGTTACATTATATATGGCCTATAATGGCTAAACCCCTCATGTATATTTAACAACTGTTCTCAATAGCCACTCTATTGGGTATAACGTAATAAAAACAGAACTCCGAACTTCTCCAGATACACTTTAATGCACGAGCTTTGGACCCTCGTACTAGGGTTTTTACAAAGTGATTACTTAGGGATTTGAACTTTGTTAATTACTTAATGAAGCTCAAAGTTAGATCACATGCGGCCAATCAAGTGCAGCTTCTATATTCGTTGATTTAAAAGACTATTTTCGTCATATTAGGGAGTTTTCGCATTTCTTATCATCATTTAAATACACTTACATATACTGTAAATATTGTTAGCAGATAATATGTGATGTAGGCCTATACCACAGTGTAATGAACAAAATGTTGATATTTTATCTGTACGAAATGGTTTTGTGTTTGTTTTTACCATTCTCTGGACCTAGGTATATTCGGGAAGTCCATGCCTCGTCACGGGCAGCTTCCCCCCCCGCCCTCTGCACTAGGGGCAGACTCCAATTAAGGTAACACTGAGAAATATCGAAAAACCTAGCTCTGTAAATATAAAACTAAATTTCCTGTTCGCTATTTTTTTTACGTATTTGGTGACTATTCATTTCATAAAACATGAAAGGTTCAGAATTTTTCAGCAGAAAGAAACAGATATATTCATCGAAATGAACTTTCGACAATGTTAAAGCACACAAATTTTGTTCCCCCGTCAGTCAGTGGATGGAGGGGAAATTAAACAGCCATTCTTTTGTTCTCACTCAGGGTTGACTTCCCCAGCTCTGAAATGTAGCTCTCTACCATCTTGCATGCTAGGCATGGGGTAGAGAGATAAATTGTTGCTATGGCCTACATTGTTGCATGATGGCCTACAATAGAGTAGATAGACACAGAAAGAATATGAACAATGGGAGAAATTGTTGCAGCCATGGTGAGCCCAAGCAGCCCAAATATATATACTGTTCATTGTCTTTGACAAACATACTTTCGTTTGTTTGGACATCCGCGGATATTTATCGTTCCAAGGTGAATCGATCGATTTCAGTCTTTCGTTCCAGCAGGGATAGAGAATATATGGAAATTCTCCTGAACTGACAGCCCATTCAGACAAAGTCCCAGCATGGCGTTATATATCACTCACATCATGAAGTTGCTATTCAAGAAATGTACCAGTATTTGGAATTCTGCAGGCATCAAGTTGGAAAATTGTCCGAGCATCTTTGGGTTTGAATATGTTTAGGGGGTGATGTTTCCAATTTTCCATTCTGGGAATTGTATGCATGTTTTCCATTTTGGACTGTCCCGGACTTTCGACAGTAATGTGTCTTCCCTTCTGGACTTCCCATCTGCAGTTCCACAGAGACTGTAGACTCTTCTTCTTGTCGACAGATGTCATACCGGGAACTGAAACGTGTGTGGAAACTGTTCGGACAACAGTTACAACATGGTAGACCACTACGAAATACAATACTTGTGTATAAATACAAACCTCTAAATCAGACTTATTTTTTCCAAGTTTACACATTACTCTAAAAAAACAGTTTTGTACAAAATTGCACATCTACAAAAAATGTGTATCAGGAGTACACAATTTGTGTATTTTTTCTACACAAATTGTGTATCACAGCTACACAGTGATTGTAGATGTTCAATTTTGTTACAGCGATGTGTAGGTAGGTACACAGTTTGTGTACTTTTGGTACACAACTGTTTTTAGAGAGTACATAACAGTGCATGGATTTGTGACTAATCAAAATTTGCTCCCTGGGCCATTTTGATATTATGGTGGCATTTATGGAGGATTTTCTCATGTAGCAAACTTATATGACGCCATCATCATTCTTGGTTCTTTCAAATAATCTTATACTGGGTGGCAAATATAATTTTGGTTTGAGATGATACATTGTATATATTTGCTACAATAGAATATATCCTTCCTATCATTAACTAACAAATATATAGTTTAGGCCAGGGTACACATTTGATCAATTGTATCACCAGGGTACACATTTGATCAATTATATCACCAGGGTACACATTTGATCAATTATATCACCATTTGTATACATACTAAGGGTTCATATGGGTCCGGAATTCCCTTGAATTCTGAGAAAATAAATTCCAGGACCTGGAATCCTTGAATTCCTTGAAAGCCCCCGAAATATCTGCCACAATTAATTACTGTCTAACAAACTGAATTTATTCTTCAATCTAGTCAGATCTTTATGAAATGTGATTGTTGAAATACATATTCATTTCATTCTAATGTACATTGTTGAATTCGCTGAATGAAAGAAGGTAAAAGTTGCTAAATAATGTCCAGGAAAATTCAGTTAAAGGTCTTGGAAAAAGGTTGTACGGACCGGGAAAATTCCTGGAATTTTGTATTTCACATTGGGTAGGAACCCTGTAAATACAACTAAACCTCACATTTTTTCGAGGCTGCATATTTAAGTATGTAAACTTCAAGATAATTTGGCAGGTTAATACATTACGGTCATATTCTTTGGCAAATAATAGTAGTAATAAAAGGTGATTTTGAATCACATTTAGGGGCAGATAACTCTTTTGAACGTTTCATGGTTATCTCCCCTGATTCGAACGTTTCTGCCCCTAAATATGACCCTAGATCAACTTTAGTTACTTCTATGTGTTGTCCCAGACGCTCTGAGGTCAAAAATATAAAAAAAATAGTCCTTTCGATTCTGAAAATAATGATATTTTTTTCATAATTTTGTGCAATCTGGTTGGCGAGATATTGCCGTTTGAAAGGTGAAAATCGCTCTCCTGTCAATTCCAGCTGTGACGTCACGGAGGGAAGCCGTCTTGTATTCTCTATGTTAAAGCCGTATACCACAGTCA
>JAVTVY010055278.1:0-30449 GCA_036873755.1 Hanleya hanleyi
AGTGGGATCGCCCTAAGCTGTATATAAGGCCAACCACCTCACTGGGGGTCTAATAACACCCCAGCCACCAGTCAGATTTTTGGACCGGATTCGGGGCCCTCGCGCACATCGCCGGAAGTGACATCATATATAGTAAAATAGATGTATACCGAACATTTCGATTACTTTTCAAGTCTGCATAATACCTCTGTTGACCTAGCGTTCAAAAGAATTAGCTGGAGATACTTTTCCCTGTTTATCTGGACAGAGCATATGAAAAGTAGTTCGCTCATGTGCAACACTAAAGGAGTTGTTCGGCTGGATTCAAACTGAATCGTGCGTTGGTTGGTTTCCCATATACGTCATAGCAACGTAGTAAAGGTCAAAGGTCAACTTTCGCTATTGGTGGCAGGGATGGTAATGGAGCCTGCGAAATGGAGCATGCGCTGTGGGGAGGTTGATACGAGGCAACACTGAAGAAGACGGAATAAAACCCCGCTGAACGGAAATGTCTAGCGCATACGACTTCGTCGAAAAAAAAGAAGAAGAAAAAAAAACTCGAGCGAAAATAAATATACAAATGGTGATTTTGAGGGAGTCTTATCCGAAATGCTCGATCTATATGTCTGTTTTTCCGAGTTTCCGACGGTTAATTTCTGAATGATTGTCTTTTGTAGTTAAGAGGTTTATCCCCCCAAAATGTATCGCGATTCGGCGCGGTTGCGAAGGTATACCAGTGAATTAATAAAAAATAAAAAATAATAATAATAAAAAAAAGCAATCGTTCGGCGGTCCTACAACACTTACCTCGCACATAAATGTTAATGAATACTTTCCCTTCATCGTCACCCAATTTTGACAAGATCGGTTGCATTTGCGTACACTTCTCCATTCATAAGATGCCTTGCGAACCGTGTGTCTCCATCATCGCGGAGCGATATCCGGTACTTTACCGGATTCTGTTCGGCCTTCATTCGGCGAAGAACAGACTGGAGAAATCTGATAAATTACAGGTTTTCATACCACTTCGGAAACAGATATTGCCTGGGCTTACAAAAGATATAGGTATGAATAACTTTCGTATCACCCAAGAGGCGTTGTAGATATGTAATTTTGAACAAGTAGGGCAGCACATGACTCGAAAATGGCGGGGTACGTTGGGGATACGTCGGTAGACTTTAGCTGATTGGCTGACGAAGTCACGTTGTATTGATTTCAGGAAATTCCCTCTTGCAGTTGCCGAAAGAAGGCTGAGAATGGATACACACGATCCCAGGGTCAATTTTACCGTGTATAGATGACACAGATGGTTACAGGTTGGATCGGTTGCATTCTTCGCCATTTACGAGCGATTAGTTCTGTTTTACTCCCCTCGACCTCCCCCACCAATCACACTTAATAACCAATTAACAACGATCACGAGCCCCTTTGGCATGGTCAGTGATAAAACGCGGACTTTTAGGCAAGAAAGCTGTCAGCATTTCTCAGTTACAATTGTTGTGCACATCTGACTGCAACCATCACGCCGCTTTGCGGCACTCGACAGATGGTAGACGGTTTTCGCAGCCACGTTGGCCCCTTATATGGAAAGCCATCAGTGTCATAACCTCTGGTTTTCCACACGTGGTAATTCGATTTTCCACGCGTAGAAATTCTATTATCCACGCGTGGAAAATACAGCCAACGGTTTGACTTGTAATTACCACGTGTGGATATTTCGACCAATTACTCAACTTGGAAATACCACACGTGGAAATTATTTACCACGTGTGGAAAATATCCACCAATGATAGAACTGGGAATACAACGTGTGGAAATTATTTACCACACGTCGTATTTATCACCCAATCATTGAATTCGGAAATACGACGCGTCGTAAATAATTTCGACACGTGGTATTCCCATTTATCCACGCGTCGAAATTTTATTTTGCCCAGCCAATGAATAAGAGCTTAACGAAGAAAGGTGATCCCTTCAGAATGTCGGAAATCGACAGTTTGCGGGGTTCAAGTATCAGTTCTCCGAATGTGTTCGTCTAGCTGGAACAGACAATCTGCAACAGGACACTGTCAATTTCATAAAATACAGGTACGTGTAGCAAACTTTAATAAGTTTTTGTTGAGCAGTGCAGGAGTTCCACCTGAGGCTGAGTCGTATAGGTCGACGACCGTACGACAGATAAGACAGGGTGAAAATGCGTGAATCTGCTTTCTGTAACGATTGTTTTGATTCGTAGATTCGAAAATAGAATTACCACGTGTAGAAAAACGTGTAGTGTGGAAAAGAGAATTACCACGTGTGAAAAACCCAATGAAATACCACGCGTGGAAATTATTTTCCACGCGTCGTATTTCCGAATGCAATGATTGGGTGATAAATACGACGTGTGGTAAATAATTTCCACACGTGGTATTCCCAGTTCTATCATTGGTGGATATTTTCCACACGTGGTAAAGCCATCAGTGTCATAACCTCTGGTTTTCCACACGTGGTAATTCGATTTTCCACGCGTAGAAATTCTATTATCCACGCGTGGAAAATACAGCCAACGGTTTGACTTGTAATTACCACGTGTGGATATTTCGACCAATTACTCAACTTGGAAATACCACACGTGGAAATTATTTACCACGTGTGGAAAATATCCATCAATGATAGAACTGGGAATACCACGTGTGGAAATTATTTACCATTATTTATTTACGTCGTATTTATCACCCAATCATTGAATTCGGAAATACGACGCGTCGTAAATAATTTCGACACGTGGTATCCCCATTTATCCACGCGTCGAAATTTTATTTTGCCCAGCCAATGAATAAGAGCTTAACGAAGAAAGCTGGTCCCTTCAGAATGTCGGAAATCGACAGTTTGCGGCGGTTCAAGTATCAGTTCTCCGAATGTGTTCGTCTAGCTGGAACAGACAATCTGCAACAGGACACAGCAGTGTTGAGCAGTGCAGGAGTTCCACCTGAGGCTGAGTCGTATAGGTCGACGACCGTACGACAGATAAGACAGGGTGAAAATGCGTGAATCTGCTTTCTGTAACGATTGTTTTGATTCGTAGATTCGAAAATAGAATTACCACGTGTGGAAAAGAGAATTACCACGTTTGAAAAACCCAGTGAAATACCACGCGTGGAAATTATTTACCACGCGTCGTATTTCCGAATGCAATGATTGGGTGATAAATACGACGTGTGGTAAATAATTTCCACACGTGGTATTCCCAGTTCTATCATTGGTGGATATTTTCCACACGTGGTAAATAATTTCCACGTGTGGTATTTCCAAGTCCAGTAATTGGTCGAAATATCCACACGTGGTAATTACAAGTCAAGCCATTGGCTGGATTTTCCACGCGTGGAAAATCGAATTACCACGTGTGGAAAACCAGAGGTTATGACACTGATGGCTTTCCATACCAGATTCAAGGCTGCAGTATTTGGCACGTGTTGATGCGGTTTCGAGTCTGTGTTTGTTACACAGGCTCGCAAAACAAGAGTTTTGGGAGGTGTAGACGGTGGTATTACGGTGTTGTGGATTGATTAAAATCATGGGGTTATATATAGAGACCCCATATTTCGACGCTTCAACGTAATACCACCGTCCACACACAGGCCCCAGTGTCTGGACAGTAGAATTTAAATTCAGTATAATTTAAATAATTTAATTTTTTTTAAGTCATCCTATAATACCTCTCTGTATTATAGGTGGACTTAAAAAAAATTAAATTATTTAAATTATACTGAATTTAAATTCTACTGTCCAGACACTGGGGCCTGTGCGTCCACACCCCCCAAAACTCTTGTTTTGCGGGCCTGTGGTTTGTTATTAGCTGTGTCAATCAAAGATACACTGGTGTTGTGTGAATTCTGCTTATATCAATATTAGACCATCTGTACTATTACTTGTAATATATGCCCCCCCCCTTTTTTTTTTACATGCGTGAACAGGGGAACGGTACACGAATATCATCATATTCGGTGTCTGATGCACAAGAATACGACCTTTTATAGAAGGGTTTCAACACTACAATTGTGACATAACAATAAGGTTTTTGATAGTAGGCTTATTCTCGAGAATGTTGGCATAGAAAAATGGAATTAAACCATGTTGTTGCTGTCTATACTTTTTCGCCTCAGTGGAGAATTTGCACTAATTCAAGTTAATCTTTGGACAATGCCGTCATACCTCGATGGCAGAGGGCGGTGCACCAACAAGTGGCTGACAGCATGAGCTCCGGTTGGTTAATCGGGACCCTTGCTATCTCTTTAACTCAGAATATATTTTTAATCGATGATAACTGGACTACTTTCGAGTTAATGTCGCAAAAATGATCGTACATGTAAGCTTATTGGTCCTTTCTTGGAAAAGTAGGATTATTCGATCTATATTATCATATTTACACCAGTTATCCATAGTTTAAAAAAACCCACCCTGGGTTAAAGATATAGGGAGACATCATGAGAACGAACTTGATTTCACATCTTCAATTTTCAAGATTTCATCACTATTACAACTGTTGTATGTGGTTGCATTTTAAATATAAAGATTTCATTCCCGAAATTGAAAAGGAAGAATGACACAAGACAATCTTTAGCATTCTTTTCTTTTAGTGTTACGTCTGTCATTATAGGAATATCCAAGAATATAGTTGTGTGTGGAAATCTTGAGCGAAATACCATAGAAGTTAGAACATGGGGGGGGTAATGTCATACTCAATGTTATTTCACCCATATGGGGACCGCCAGCTTGGTTGGTGGAGGAAGCCGGAGTACCCGCGGATAGATCTACCGCCCGTCGGCAAGTAACTGGCAAACTTTCATATATGCATGCACCAGCGGGTTCGAACCCGTGCCGGTTCAGGGGTGTGAGGCTAGCAATCGCCAAAGAAGCGCCGTACACCACACGACCCCGTTAGAACAACTGAACAGGTGTATGGAGTAATACAGGATGCGTTTAACCTTAAAGTCTTGAAGAAAAGGGATTCATAATAACCATTACCACTTACATGATAAGAGATATACATGAGGTACATCCCTCCTTTATTGCTTGACTTAGATTGTCCACACAGCAAGAGAGTGGGACTAAAACGACTCCGCGACTGACACCCCGGACCACGCACCCGGGTTATACTGCCGTTCCGTGATGTGTGTAAATTGTTACTGTAATTGAGAGAAGGTCCAATTGTGCCACGGCGAGGGTCAAAGCAAATAAGGTTCATTTTTACCAATACAAATAGTTTAACTTTATGGGAGCGAATCCGAAAAAAAGTTACCATTCGTGCTGGGTATTCGTGTAAGCCTACATCAGGACTGTACTTTAATACATCAGCATCATGCACTAAGTCTAGAGGGGCGATACACTATCCCCGGGGATAAAACCAGCTGGATCAGGACATGACTGTAAATTGAACTCATATTCCACTTCGATAGACCCCATATCAATATTAACGACATCACGCACGGTTTATAACGATAACCGCCCACGGGGATATGTCTATGATGTCTGCCTTCTCTCTCATACCAACCCAGTCCCATCATAATGAACGGCCTCTAGCATCAAAGTGTGGTTGTGTTAATCGTTATGATTTATATAGGGATCTAAAACTTACCAACGTTTGATCTGAAATCCTGTTAGTCAATATTGTGTATAACCACCCTAGTGTAGGGTACTTCAAACCTTCTCTTAACAGTGGAAACACGAAGGTGCATGGAATCGCCAAAATTTTATTCAAATGCTGAAGAGGAGAATCATGTCACACGACAAGAGGAATTACACGCCATTTGCCTCATGCATCCATAACATTCATCCACCCGATACAGCTGAACATACTTCCCCTCCCATATCAGTGCATCCTACAGGGACAATGGCGATCGACTTATTCTACTCCACTGATCAGCTTTCTTCCAGAACAAAGCAACTGTTAAGCGCATTTGGGCAGAAACGGTCATAAAATAGCATGAAGGGGAGTAGTGATTAAGCCGCGATAACACGGGGACTGGCCCAGCATATAACGGCTGGCGATCGTAAGCCGACCTGGGAGAAAGCTATGCCTGACAGCCAATCGCTATGCTTGACTGCTATCAATATTTACGTTGAATGCATTAACCGAGATTTTTCGTGAGCGAGGCCCTTCTCGCAAGGTCAAGGTCGTCAGTGATTGCAGGTTAAATATCTGGATCTGGCACGCCGGGGTTGCTCGTAAATCTCCCAAATGTTCACCTTAAAGCTGTCTAAAATCCCCAAATAATTAACCACATCTCGTAAACCACCGGATTTAGACCAGGAATGGTGGCACTTATAGTAAAATAGTGGAGCGAAGAAGCTTTTAAGTGACAGTGTAAGAGGTGTAGCCTGAACGTGCATATAGCTATCTGCTTCATATTAAAGTCTGATTGACGACGGATGGAAACGTAAGTGACACGGATAAACTGGGAAAGGATACAGCATCCAAATTTGGCATAAACACTACGTTCGTCTGTTTTGCTTTTCATGTACTTAGACGAATATTTTGTGACTGATGGGTTAGCTATTAGACGGCATATATGACATGTCAAGCCTGGTGACACATTTATTAATAGAACTGTAGCCGTTTGGGAACATTTCTGCTAAGAAAAACAAATCCTACACATTTACCATTATAACATATATACCGATATGTCTTTTTTTCATGACGCTTGACGGATCAAAACACGTGCGAATGACAAACCGGAGAAGAGGAGCACACGGCCTTTATTTATTACACCATATGGTGATAGAATATTCTGATATAATATATTAACTCGTTTTACGTTAACTTGATCACTATATTTATATCACTGTATATTCACTCGTGTTATATCCTGCCGTGTTCATTTATGATATTAACTCATGCCCATTCATTATAATACTTCAGTGTATGTCCACCCATTCTATTATTTCATATAATATTTTCATTACATTTCAGAATTCTATTATTTCATATATATTTATAATATTTTAATCACATTATTATGTCTATTCATTACATCGCTTTATCTCATGTTCATTACTTCGTGATGTGTTCATTCATTATTTTATCTCATATGTTCATATATGCTATTACTTCAATCAATCTAGGTAAACCAAGATGGTATATCATGGAAATATTCCGTGATATTATACCTGAGTTTACTGCGAATGTTACTTCACTATGAACGCAAACTATGCTTAGTTTGGTTCGTCGCGATATAGCTGAAATATTGTTGAAAGCGACGTTAAATTCTATTCACGCACTTACTCACTCATTCATAACATTATATACTATCAAATATTCATACACATTGACTCATTACTTTTATGTTATCAGAAAATTGTTTCATTACACGTTCATTCAGTATATTACATTATTATATCATGTGATTAATTATTTCATCCACTATTTCAAGTCACCGTAGTTGCTCCTTTTCATTATATTCATTCAATACAATACAATTTGATTGCCAATTCAAACTTTGCAAGTAGATCCGGTGACGTCATCATTTAGAGAGTCCAAATGGAGTCCATGTCATTCGAGGGGCTATATTCCTCGGAATATCCCCGAGAATTTGCGAATGCTTCTACCTCTGTTCATGCGCCTCTACCCAGTGTAATTGAGACCCGCCCTATATAAGCTGATATATTCCAAAAGCCGATATAATAATTTCGGTGTTCATGTTATTTACTACATTTCCATTCCTTGCATACTCATTTATTTTGTATTATATATTGTGTTAATTCAATCTCATTTATATGATCAATAATTATATTATTCCTCGTGTGTTCTGGCATTATATAATTTATTTATACCTTCATTCATTGTTTTTAATATGTCATTTCAGTATACTATATTTTCAGGCGTATAGGCCTACAAAATACACGTTTATAGTAGTTTGATGTTAACTGTCCGTGTTTCTGACACGCGGAAAACAACTTCATTGAATAGGGCTGATTTATGTTCTTGACCGATTTTCTGTTTGTTTTGTTTGGACAGATCGCGGAATTGTGTTACAATGTACTACAGACTACTCTTTTTTTGAGAGAAAAAACAACAGTGTATATGGTATCTTGTCAGATATCCTGGCAGTTTTATTAAACATGACTCCACACGGATACCAAGATGCCCCGGGGCACGTGCATTTCTAAGCGGCAGTTAACTATTTCGTAAGCACACTACTGACACCGAATGAGATCATTTTACTCAGACCAACCACCTTCAGGCCAGGGGATTTTCTCTTATTTGACGTCAGTTTGTCATGAATTTAGTTCCCGATAGCTGCATTCTATTCTATCGTTTACACGAAATAGTGCTGGAACTTCTGTCAAAGGAAGCATGGACATCACACCCGGGTGGTCATCTGTCGATATAAAGGAATTGACATTGTCAGAAGGAACCTATTTTGAGTGCATTTCCTAATGGGTCCCAATTTGTCTTGGTTCTACTTCTCACAGATACAGGATCCCGTTAATCGTAGATAGCAAAACTGAAGTTCTACAACCTATTCTTTGTTGGAGGTGATGGGGGGGGGGGTTAGTTGGTTATTGCCAGAATTGAAGTGTCGTGAGGTATCCAGTGTAGAGTCAAGTGATCAATATTGCATGGTAGTATCAATTATAGATGCAAGTATCATGTTGGTAATAAGATACAAAACGTCTATGGCCAAAATGGGCAAAACCTGCTATGATTGTGTGGAGGGCATTTGTTGGGTTGTTACTTAACAATTACTCATAAGCATTGTGTTTCTTGCTTCGTTTGGAGCAATGATTCAAAATTGCCGATGAAGAAATTAGAAAATAATGCGCGCTGGGTATACATGCATATGCAAATTCATCATGTGTTTATGGAACATCGGCAAGATGGATGAAGCATTCAAGTCCATCAAGGTTAAATTTAGATCGCAATGCCACTGCTCCCCGCCGTTATTCCATTGTTCGGGAGCACTCAACACCATATGTTATCCCAGGCTATAGCATGACGCATTGTGTATATATTGAGTTTTACATGTAATAAAGGAAAACATTCCTAGTTATAGCATTACTTTGCCCGATATGAATATGGCTGTGGATTTAGTGATGATGAATAAGCAGTGAAACAACTTGATTCATTTATAATATTCTAAGTACGCGTAAGTCATTCTAGGATGACACGTGTTACCGTTGTTGGTTAATTAGGTTGATTTGTTTGAGGGGGGTCGAAGAAGTAATGAAAAGTAGAAGAGAGGACAATCGGCCTCGTCACCACACGACGCTCGCAAATCTCGAAAATGGAATGAACTTCACTTTCCATATATCTTACTTTAGCTGTTCTAGTCTGAACTTTTTAGACGAATAAATCCAATTTCGCGCCAAATTGCAACGGATATTTCCAAACTGACAGGCACGTGAATAAAAACTCTCGCGAAAGTGCCCGAGAACGGGCGAGACCACGGCTAACTGGCATCAGACTACAATTAATCACTTCCGGGTCAGTAGCCACGACCTACATTGTTTAGAAATTTGAGAGCAGATCTTTATGGATTTTATGAGCTGCGATTTTTCAGCATTTCTGATACATTTGATATTTCAACTTGCAGATGAGTCTTCAAACTGTACTTCCTGGTGTTGATTTGGGCCGCTTTGAAAAAAGCATGGTGGATGAAGACATGATCAGTGAAGGGTGAGAAGGCTCCCTGTTTACAAATTGAATGACATTCTGTAGCACCAATCAGCTGTCAGTGGCGGTAATTTGAAATTTCCATGGTCAACATCTGTCAAGACTTCCACTGGTAATGTCCCACAAGGTAAATATTGACATGCCAGGTGGATTATGCATTGTGAATTTTCTGGATTTTTGCCGATTTTTAACGCTAATACATAACAAGTAACGAAATTAATAGTAGGCTGATGCCTATCACCCGACATTTTCACATTTGACCAGAGAACTTTAAATCGTCACTGTGGCTACAGTTTTTACTGGATCAGCCCAATTCTTTCCATGATGACTCATGAACTAAGTTCAAATATTGGGGTTGTTTCAAATTTATGTTATTAAATTATTAATAAAATAAAATAAAATTTTTAATTAATTTTAATAAATTTTTTAATTATTAAAATTATTTTTTTTCTTGCTAAATGTGGTTGAAATAAATATCATACTGATAATGCTGGGTAACATCTCTTGTATTGTTATGCCATTTCTGCGACAAAATTGAGACCTTTTGGAGCAAATTTCGGCAAAAAATGACTGATTTGTCAGTACTAGGGCCAAATAGTCAATGCCAAATATGACGAGGTTCATTTAACACAGCTGGTAATTATGGGCAAATTAACTTTCAAGATACAATAAAATGTAAATGGAAGAAAGGAAATTCACATAGATACAATTACATGTTTTTTTTCAAAATCTCGACCTCAGTTCAAATCTTCAATGCTTCAAATCATTTATGCATTAATTCACTTTATATCAGTCTAAAACCACATGAAATTAATACTAATTATATCACCTGTAAAAACTCAGATGTTTGTTCCACACACAAAGAATTTCCAAAATGCCTTTTGCATTTGTAACTTTAATGAGACAAATAAAATCTGATTAACTGAGTCAACAGTTAATCTGACTGTTGAGGGTTTCACATTGTTGTGTGTTTATTGTCAGTCACATATTTGCATCATAGCAAATACTTTCTCTTCATTCCATTTCCACTATCTCCAGGATTATAAGTTTGTAATTCTCTTTCATATTCATATCAGAGATCTTGTGGGTAGCAAGGAACATGGATTACAGGCACCAAATATTAGCAAGCCCCATACAACCCCCTCCCCCCCCCACACACACATCAACTCTGGGAATTTCGCACAGTGTGACTCAGAGGTATGCCTCTAACTCTGTTGGAAGATAGGCCTTTCTCACTGTAAGTTGCCACTTTAATCTTTCACCAAACAGTTAACAGTTTAAGTTAGGCTACTTCCAGCTGTCCTCATCTTTCATGGTTGTTAATGTAGCAGAGATCAGCAAATGACCATCAGATATGTTGTCATTGAATTTTATTCCTTTTTTTCTTCTATGTTGTGTTTTGACAAGTGTTGCCGGTTTGCAGACATTGCATTCATGGACTTGAAATCTGACACAGAATATATTCCTCAATGTTATTTAGGAGTTTTCTCAGTAATAATAACTGTTTACAAGTAATATGTGCATCTTTCTAATTACTGCCAGCAAGATCTTGATGAGATGTAGATCCATCCAATTGAACTGACATATATTCTCTATATGGGAGTTGTGTATACCATAAACACCTCTGTGTTATATTTTGGTATGTGTTGTGTACACATTTGTGTATATTGCTGTCACTTATTACAGGATTAAACATGTCTTTGATCTTTGTATCAACATCAAATTTAAATCCCATTTGATAGATTACTGGGATGACCCACTGATTACATGGAGAAGTTAACCACTGCCATGAAGGAAATTTTTACCAAATGTAGCCTAAATGAGCAGGTTGAAAACAAATTATGTTTTGACACATTTTGAATTTAAGTTTTCTTTATTTTTAAACTTTAATTTGAATAATTTCATAAAAAATGAATTAAAATAATAAAAAAATAATTAAAAATAGTGTTTAACATATCTAGTTAATGCTTTATACTTCTTTTTATAGGCAGAAGGATTGTCGACTTGGTGTTTTTTACCAGATGGAAAAGTATGTACAGGTTAGTGAGATATTGTACTTTTTACTTGTACCTCAGTCTTAAGGCATATGGGGCAAATCGAGGAGAAATATAAAGGGGGTACCCTTGGTATATAGGCTGTAAAATCTATATTTGTGCATAGTTTTATCCGTGCCTTCTCAAGATAGTTTGGGGATGGGTATGGTTTGTTCAGATGAGAGCATTCCTTATTTTAACAATGGTTCCATTCCTGACAGGCATCAGACTACAATTAATCACTTCCGGGTCAGTAGCCACGACCTACATTGTTTAGAAATTTGAGAGCAGATCTTTATGGATTTTATGAGCTGCGATTTTTCAGCATTTCTGATACATTTGATATTTCAACTTGCAGATGAGTCTTCAAACTGTACTTCCTGGTGTTGATTTGGGCCACTTTGGAAAAAGCATGGTGGATGAAGACATGATCAGTGAAGGGTGAGAAGGCTCCCTGTTTACAAATTGAATGACATTCTGTAGCACCAAAGTAGTATACAAAGCGTAAATTGGCTTCCATTGACCTACTTAATGACGTCACAATGTTTAGGATTGAGGAGGAACTTGATCACGTGATCAAGGCATGTGAACAGGGGTCACAGGGGTCATTGTGGGTGGTGGTGGAGGTGGTGGGACCAAAATGGCGGCTTGTGGGTGGTGGAGGTGGTGGGACCAAAATGGCGGCTTGTGGGTGGTGGTGGAGGTGGTGGGACCAAAATGGCGGCTTGTGGGTGGTGGTGGAGGTGGTGGGACCAAAATGGCGGCTTGTGGGTGGTGGAGGTGGTGGGACCAAAATGGCGGCTTGTGGGTGGTGGAGGTGGTGGGACCAAAATGGCGGCTTGTGGGTGGTGGAGGTGGTGGGACCAAAATGGCGGCTTGTGGGTGGTGGAGGTGGTGGGACCAAAATGGCGGCTGATCACGTGATCAAGGCATGTCCTGACTTGTTCTGGGTTGTACAGTTCTGCCATGCGGAGGATGGGTACTAGTATTTCGCTGACGTCCTAGTAATAAACATAATCTATAGGTGTTGTACCATGTTAATAGCATCAGTCTAGCATCTGTACCACCCTAGGGTCGAGCGTTTATTGTCCCGTGTATCTCCGCAAGAAAACAACAAACAAAATGGCGGCTCCAGGATGGTGTGGGGACGCCCTTTCCACATCACGGCATCAGAGCGCCATCTGCACACATTGACGCAAGGGAGACAACTCGTGTGGTCCAAGGATATGGAAATAGCCGTTTTGGAGCTAGGGGAGTTACTACTGGTCCAGTGGGGTCGAGTGAGGTATCAATGTGAAGCCTATGTGAGGGGGCATCTGATGGGCTGGGTGTGGGGTTGAACTAGCGTCATTCTGCGCATGCGCGGTGGCCCAAGGGTATGGAAATAGCCGTGTTGGAGCTAGGGGAGTTACTACTGGTCCAGTGGGGTCGAGTGAGGTATCAAAGTGAAGCCTATGTGAAGGGGCATCTAACTGGACTAGTGGGTTTGAAATAGCGTCATTCTGCGCATGCGCGGTGGCCCAAGGGTATGGAAATAGCCGTATTGGGAGCTAGCGAAGCCAATAATGGTCCAATGGGGTCGTATGAGGTATCCATGTGAAGCCTAGGTGAGGGGGCATCTGACTGGACTAGTGGGTTTGAACTAGCATCATTCTGCGCATGCGCGGTGGCCCAAGGGTATGAACATAGCCGTGTTGGCATGTAGGGGAGTTACTAATGGTCCAATGGGGTCATATGAGGTATCAAAGTGAAGCATTCGTGAAGGGACATCTGACTCGACTAGTGCGTTGACATAGCGTCATTCTGCGCATGCGCGGTGGCCCAAGGGTATGGAAATAGACGTTTTGAGAGCTAGGGGAGCCACTAATAGTCCAGTGGGGTCGAGTGAGGTATCAAAGTGAAGCCTAGGTGAAGGGGCATCTGACTGGTCTAGTGGGGTTGAACTAGCGTCATTCTGCGCATGCGCATAGACGGTTTGGGATGTAGTGGAGTCCCTAATGGTGCAATGGGGTCGAGTGAGGTATCCAAGTGAAGCCTAGGTGAAGGGGCATCTGATGGGTTGGGTGTGCGGTAGGAATATCATTCTGCGCATGCGCAGATGCAATGCGGAGCTCTCGTCCAATCAGAAGCGAGTATTTCAAATCCGCCACGGAGCTCTCGTCCAATCAGAAGCGAGTATTTTGACCCGGTGCATTATGGGACATATCCAAGATGGCGGCACGTATGTTCAAGATGGCGGCACATCCGGTGTCGAAAACTGGCCATTTTTGTCGGGATGTGGTCACCTAGTGTCGAAAACTGGACCCTGTATGGGTCCCGCTAGACGTGTTGGAGCTAGGGGAGCCACGAATGGTCCAATGGGGTCGAGTGAGGTATCAAAGTGAAGCATTCGTGAAGGGGCATCTGATGGGCTGGGTGTGGGGTTGAACTAGCGGCATTCTACGCATGCGCAGTCTGGCCGTAGTATAGAAATAAACGTGTTGGGGTGTAGGTGGGCCTCTAGTGGGTCGATGGTATCGAGTGAGGTATCCATGTGAAGCCTAGGTGAGGGAGTTACACTAGGGTGTCGTTTCCATTCTGCTGCGCAGGTCACGTGTGGGTTGTGACGTCACTTCCGGGTTTTTCACTAAAACTACCTCCAAACATAGAAGAGTTTCTAATGTTTCCCCTTAGACGTCCGTATGTTCAACCTCCGGGATGTTTCCCGGCGCGGCCCCCCAGCGCGAGCGCGCGCGCGCGCGGGTTCTCCGGCCGCAGCGCGCGCGCGCGGGTTCTCCGGCAGTGCGCGGCATCACCGGCAGCGCGCGGATGCATATGCCATTGTGGAAAACCCCCACAGACAGGTCAGTACATGCATTCCTATGATGTTCACGCATAATAAAAGGATTGATCTGTAATCTGTGTTGTTGTTGTTGTTGTTGCTCTCTTTTTTGGACTAACCCATCAGAATAGTACGTATCACGGACTACACCCGACGTCTAGGCGCGCATGTGTGACCTGGTCTATAAAACACGTCCCTCTGCATCCCACACCTTCATTTCTACGGTTGCAGAGCCATGGCGGAGATCCAGCCCTATGCGACTCGCATTTTACAGCATGCCACCGTGGTGAATTCATTCACGGGTTACCGAGCAGTGGTCCGGTCCATGTTTGCAGATGGCGACGACAACGAGGGACGACGCCAGATTCTCAACGAGTTCACAGAAGCGGTCCTCGACAGAGTGCACTCGATGGAGAGGCGTGCCATCACTCACCACTACTGGACTATGACAGCCATCCTTGATGCTCGGGCTATGGACCACGAGCGCTCACGCCGGAACCAGCGACGGCTGGTTGGCCTCACAATAGTCTGCGCCCTATTGACCCTTGTGCTGTGGCATTGACAGTGGGACTATAAATACGAGGGTCAGACAGAGTGTGTGTCATTTACCCTTCGTCATTGGGTCAACCATGTCACCCAGAGACCTGCCCATAAATACCAGGGTGAGACAGAGTGTGTGTCATTCACCGTTCGACATTGGAGCAAGCATGTCACCCGTCCTACGAGCCATTCTGCCCCTTACACCCCAGGTGGGGTTACACGTCTATGAAGATAAAGTCACCCTGGTGGAAGACCGTGGAGATATTTGCTGGGCGCCCGCTGAGACCGTATCGAATACGGTGACGCTACCTCGTGACGGCTGGACCAAATTTAAACGGGTGTTGAGCGGTGAGCTCGACGGACACCTCATCCACATAGACAATGCCATCTACGTATACCGTACCACCTTCTTCCTACGCCTGGGCCGCTACCAAGACCCTACGCGAGGCTTCACCCTAGTCCCCGATCTGTGGTCAGCCGTGGAGAAAGTGGTGCCTATTGTGGACCAGCTGTTTACACCGGACGAGCGATCATCAGACCAGTTGGCGTGGGCTCGTGCTATGGACGACGCGCTGGCTGAACCCCATGAACAACTGTCTAGCCATGAACCCGACGACGATGCCATTGATTACCCGGCTAGACTCAGTCAGCCCAGTGACATGACCACCTGATCCTTTGATCTCACGGGGTTCTCCCTATAAATACGAGAGACAGTCAAATCTGGTACCATTCACGTACTGACCATGGCGGAGCATATAATACTGGCGTATCTCAGCTTGACTCCCGAGGTTTTCCTGCACGTGTATGCGGATAAGGTCGATATCATGGAGGAGGTGGGAGACATCTGTGATGCGGACCCTACACAACCGTGCCCGGCTCACATTCGTCTGTCCCGGGAGGGCTGGACCAAATTCAAACGGGTGTTGTCTGGTGAACTGGACGGCGACCTCATCCACTTGTGTCACGATGTGTACATCCGACGCGGCCCTTTCTTTGCTCAATTGGCTCGGCTAGATGGAGGTACAGTGCATTTTACCCTTCACCCTGATCTATGGTCTGCATTGGAAGATGCCGTGGTAGATGTGGATGAAGTGCTTATCAAGCGGTCATCAGACGAGTTGGACTGGTCATTTACCATGGCCACTGTGGAAGCCCACGAAGAAAATCAGAAAGAAACTCCGGCCCAAGATACACCCGTTATAAATAAACGATAGAGCCAGGGTCCATCATCATTTTGTCACCATGAAGCGCTGGGAGAAGGTGTTGGATAACTTATACTACAGTCCCGACAGTCCGGCGGCCTATAGTGCCTTGTCGGCTCTCTATCGAGCGGCCAAACCCCAGGGGATACAACGTGCCCAAGTCCGAGATTGGTTAAGAAAACAAGACACCTATACCTTACATCGATCTGTCCGTCGCCATTTTCTACGGAACCGGGTCATCGTGGGAGGAATAGATGCCCAGTGGCAAGCGGATTTGGTCGATATGAGCGCCTTTGCCAAACACAACGATGGGAATCGATATATCTTGACGTGCATCGATATCCTATCCAAGTATGCGTGGGTGGTACCCATCCGGACGAAAACGGGGGCGAATCTCATAGCGGCGTTCAAAGACATGTTCAAGACCGGGCGCAAACCTTTGTATTTGCAAACCGACGAAGGCACGACGAATTCCTCAACAGACCGTTCCAACAGTTTCTGAAAGCCCAGAAGGTGTTTTTCTTCCATACGTACAACGAGACCAAGGCTTCCGTGGTGGAAAGGTTCAACAGGACATTCAAAGGCCGCATGTATAAATATTTCACCTATAAGAATACAAGGCGGTACATCGATGTTCTCCCGAAACTGGTAAGGGGTTACAATCGAGCCTATCATCGGAGTATAGAGAGAGCCCCCATTACCGTCACCCAACGCAATGAAGCCCAAGTCCGGCGTGTTTTGTACCCCAGGGCATCGCAGCGAACGACGAAGGCGGAGTACAAGGTCGGGGACCCTGTACGGATCAGTAAAGTCAAGGGCAAGTTCGAGAAAAGTTACTTGCCCAACTGGAGCGATGAGCACTTCCTGATTAAACGGCGCCTACCCCGACAGCGACGAGTCTATGAACTGGAAGATCTTCAAGGGGAACCGTTGCTAGGGACGTTTTACGAGACGGAATTACAGCCTGTCGTAAAAACACAGCAAGACTACTACACGGTGGAGCAGATTTTGAAAACGGAACGTCGACGTGGCAAACTGTTTCATTTCGTCAAATGGCAAGGCTGGCCCAGTTCTTTCAATTCCTGGGTCGCGGCCAACCAGGTGAAACGACTATAAAGCCAGACACCACTGCCGTCCTCCTTCATTCCACGTCCGACCACAGTGCTATGGACCAACAGCAGCTGTCTCTGAACACAGCGTCTCCCAAAACGCGCAAAGCGCAAGTGGGCTTTGGGGTGCTAGTGCTAACCCTGCTGAGTGTGCTGTACGGAGGTGTGTTTTACGACGTAGCCTATGTCAGTACGTTACTTAACCAACTGAGAACACCAGCCACCAGCGAAACCGGTCTACAGAGAGCACCAGTCGTATCGAGCCCAGTCACCACCACCACACCCCGTGTACAAGCCACAACGAGTGTAAGCTCTACACCTACACCCAGAACACCCACTACGTCTGAAGACCCACCAGATTTCATCCCTCACAGTGAACAGACAACGACGACCCACGTTGTACCCACCACCACCATCATCATCCCTGACAGTGTACAGACAACGACGACCGACGTTGTACCCACCACCACTCCAGTTCACTCGTACCAAATTTACAAGAGCGGGTTACCACGACAACGGATACACCTCGAACCATGGACCCCCGTTGGCAGCATCCCTTCACGTGTCTCATCGCAGGACCGACGGGCTCCGGCAAAACGCACTTCGTCCGGAAGCTCCTTCAACACGCCGACAGCATGATCACCCCACCTATTGCCCGAGTCGTGTGGTGTTACGGAGAATGGCAGGCAGCGTATGCAGCAATGCCCCACATCACGTTCGTGGAAGGCCTACCCAACCTGGCCGATTTGGATTACAAGCGTCTAGTCCGTCATTCATAATCCAGCCGTCGTCCATTAGAGAATATCCGCGTCCATAATCCAAAGACCTATTCCATTTCCATATAACAGTATTAGCACCAAATTCAAAAAGACAAAAGTATACATAAACATAGGCTTGTTTCCTGCAAGAGAGAAGCGGTCAACAATTTTCAATGATGCCGGCAAGACATCATGATGTTCCAAAATATCAAATCCGTATCGCTGATCAGTATTCTTAATCCATAATATTCGTTACCTTGGTGGTTCTGGATGATCTCATGGCGGAGACGGATGCGCGGGTCACCCAACTCTTTACCAAAGGCAGCCACCATCGACGGCTCAGCATCATCTAAATTGTGCAGAATCAGTTCAGTAAAAACAAAGAACATCGGAACATCAGCTTAAATGCCCACTACCTGGTGGTCTTCAAAAACCCGAGAGATACCACTCAACTGCTGCACCTGGCGAGACAGATATATCCCGGCCGCACACTGTTTGCGTTGGAAGCCTTTAAAGATGCCACAACCCCTCAGCACGGGTATATGCTCTTCGACCTCAAGCAAGCCACCCCCGACCACCTTCGACTACGGACCGGCATCTTTCCCGGAGAGACCCACCACGTGTACTTGCAAAAATAATGTAAACACACCCACAGTGGCGCCCACAGCTGGAGTGTGTGTGTTTGATGATGGAGATAATAAAAAGAATGAATACCACAGCAGGGTTGACTTTGTCTCTGAGGTGGATAAAAAGAGCAGAGTTGTGGGTTCTGGCATTAGTTGTACATGATGTCTGCGCGAGTACGGAAGCACGCTCCCACGCTCCGTGTATTGAAGACGGCCCCACCCGAGTTGGTCCGAACCATTGTACGCGGTGCGGACCCTGACCTTGTACGCTGTCTGTGCGAGATCGGGTACAATCTGTTAAAAGGCAACGTACCACTGACTCCGGCTCAGAAGACCAAGTTGGCCAAGCATAAGACAGGTCTCCGAACCCTAGTCCATAAGCGGGTCCCACAAACACAAAAGAAAAAGGTGTTACAGAAAGGCGGCTTTCTCGGGGCCATCTTAGCACCGTTGGCCGCTTCCGTGTTGGGTCCAGTATTGGGTGGACTCTTCGGCCGACAATGAACCACACGAAAAAAATGGTCCTCGTCGAACCTCGGTTGCTTCAAAACCTCCAATCGCCCTACCCTGTGCCACCTACGGTGAAGACCATAAACACCCTCGATGGAGAGATGCAACAGATCTTACAGAGACCGGGGTTAAGCGACAGTGAGAAAGTACAACGGTACAATGAGACGCTTCAACGGTACATGACGTTCTTGGACCAATACACAACCCTCTCTACCCCACCACCACCACCACCACCACGTGACACACCGCCGACCTCAGCACCGCTCCAACAGCCGCCATTACCAGGGGTATCCCCCACAGCCCCACAGTGGGTGGAAGATGAAGTGCTGAAGAGTGTACCTGCCTCGTTCAAGAAACAAGCTGGCCTGGTATTACAACGGATGAAACAGAATCCTAACATGACTTGGAATGATAAAGGCGAACTCCTGGTACAGAATCAGGTGGTCCCCGGCACCCACATGACGGATTTAGTGAATGACCTGATGCGTAAACGCAGATCGCACACGGATCCTCGAGGATGGGAGGTCTTCGCTCAAGGCTTGAAAGACATGCATGTACCACAGGAATTGGTGGGGAACCCCCACCGCTGGGCCTTTATGCAGCAAACCCAGCAATCGCCGAGTCGTGCACCACGACAGATTCCACAACCTTGGGAATCCGAATGGGAACCGGAGTCACCCCCCAAAACTCCTCCACCACCACAACGGGCACCTTCTTTTCAGACCTTTAAAAAAACACCCTTGATCAGGACACCCCACATCTCCAGAGCCGTGACACGTAGCAAGTCAACGCGACGAACACGATGCCGGACACAACCACCCAAGGTCTGGAACACCTATTAAAACCCGGTGCAGCAGCAGGACAGCTCAGTCGCCATGTTTTACCTCACCCTACTCAGTAACAGTTCGCTGGATGTGTTACCTGACAACACCGTGGCCAAGTATGTGACTCAATTACCACAACCGTTGCATTTACCTGGCCGGTGGGAATGTGGGCTGGTGGATATTCAGTACCCTTACTCGTGGTACAACGTGCGAGCCAATGAAGTGTGGTACGAGGTGACCTACGAAGGAAAAGACACCCGACTCACCCTCCCCGAAGGCCAATACGATACTCCCAAGGAGTTCATGGGTGGGCTGTCAAGACTGTTGCATTATAAGGCTCTACGGGAGGTCACGAATACTTCAAGACCCATCAAAGACTATCCCTTCAAGAATCACGTGGACTTCGATTACAACGCACACAACGACAAGGCACAGCTTATCGTCAACGCCAACGCGAGTGTCGTACTGAGTCCTATCCTACAGCAAATGCTGGGTTTCGATCTAAAGACGTTCGCTGGTCCCACCGCCCACCAAGGCGAGATCCCGATGGATATGAAGTCGGGTATGTACGGACTCTACGTCTACTCGGACGTGGTGGACAACCACATCGTGGGTGATATCAACACACCTGTTACGGGTGGTGCCCATTAAAAAGTTGTATGGAGATCAAGTCACCCACAGTTTCACCCACATGCTCTTCCTGCCTGTACGACAAACCCACATCAACACGATCACGGTGGATATAAGAGATGACACGGGACGACCGGTGGCATTCGAACGCGGGAAAGTGGTGGTGACACTTCATTTTCGACAAGCACGTGCTCCCCACTTTGCATAATGAAGGTGCCTTACGAGTGCGATGCACGCAGCTATATGGACTATTATGCCCAACAGGCCGGGGGTGGCTTTCCGGTGTTTAGTGGTGCACGCATGCAACGTGGACATGGACTGGGGAACATACTCGGGAGCATCGTCAAAACGTTCCTGCCCTTGGTGACGCGTGGGGTGAAAGCAATCGGCAAACAAGCGGTACGCAGTGGACTGCAAGTGGCCGGTGATGTCTTGGGGGGTACGGCACCCCAAAGAAGCCTTGAAACGGCGGGCCAAAGAAGCGGGAGGCGTCTTGGTGGCCAAAGCACAACGCACCGTAGGGAATAAAAGAGCTGCTCCACCGAGACCACGCACCAGTCGACGACCGACCCAGCGACGACGCACATCGAAGAAGACCCGGGATATCTTTTCTTAAACATGGCCTTGATCCACGCCGAGTCCTGCCCCTCCACCAACAGTGAATTTGATTTGTGGACAGTGCCGCCCACACAGACCAGTGCCGAACAAGGATTATGGGTGGAGCATCTCCCGCTGTCCAGCATCAACGCAACAGGGCCCATCGAGTTCACCATCAGTAATGCGGATACGACCTATGTGGATTTAGCCCATACCTACTTGTATGTGAAAGCCAAGATCGTCAGTGGAGATGGCTCCAGAATCGTCGACCAAGCAACGGTGGGCCCGACGAATCTCTGGCTGCACTCGATGTTTCAACAGGTGGATATATTTCTCAGCGACAAACTCATCAGTGACTCGACCAACACGTACCCCTATCGAGCCTACATCGAGACGCTGTTGTCGCATGGGCGAGAGGCTAAAAAATCTCAACTGACAGCCGCTTTATTCTACCAGGACAAAGCCGAGCACATGGGCGCAGAGAACGACAATACGGGATATAGCACACGGAAGGCTTTGACCGCGAACGGCGTCTCGGTGGATATGATCGGTCGACTGCACGCAGACATGTTCATGCAAGACCGATACCTCTTGAACAAGGTTCCCATCAAAATCCGACTGATACGGGCGCCTCCGACCTTCGCCTTGATGGCCACTAACGTAGAGGCGCATGTAGCTGACTATAAGATTGTCATCGAAGACGCAGTCCTGTATGTCCGAAAAGTGAAACCGAATCCAGCCGTTCAATTGGGACACATGAAAGCCTTGGAAACAAAACCAGCCCAGTACCCTATCCGACGTGTGCAAACCAAAGTGTTCTCTGTGTCTGCTGAAATATGAGCGCCAACAAAGACAACCTGTTCCTGGGGGAACTACCCAAGCGATTGATCCTGGCCTGTGTGGAAAATACCAGTTTCAGTGGAGCCTACCCAGAGAATCCGTTTGACTTTAAACATTTCGGCATCAATTTTGTGGCCCTGCATGTGGATGGACAACAGGTGCCAGCCACGGCCTTAACCCCGAACTTTGGGCGCGCGAATTTCATTCGAGCCTATCAGAGCCTGTTTACAGCCACCGGTCAAATCAACCAGGACGAAGGGAATTTCATCAGTCGGGAGGACTACGGGAACGGATACACGTTGTTCTGTTTCGATCTGACCCCCACCTTAGAGAACGACCATCAGCTGGCCCTCGCCAAGCAAGGCAATTTACGGTTGGAAATCCACTTTCAACGAGCCCTCCGGAGCACCGTCAATGTGATCTGCTACGCCGAGTTTGACAACATCATTCAAGTGGACAAGGCGCGCAACGTGCTGTGTGACTTCTCCACCTAACATGGATACAGATCAGATAACCACCGTGCTGGAGAATGACCCAGAGACACGTATGATGTTTCAAGGGGTGTTCGGCCGAGATGTGTTCCCATTAAACCGTATGTATCCTGCTGCTTACGTTCTCAACACGGACCCGATGGATCGGCCCGGTGAACATTGGGTGGCCGTGTATTTGACAGAACAGCAGGGGGAAGACTTTGACCCGTACGGCCTGCCACCCCTCCATCCCGATTTAACAGACTTCATGGATCAAGGCACAGAGACGTGGTGTTGGAACAGTCAAACGTTGCAAAGCCTGACCAGTAGCGTGTGCGGACAATATTGCTTGTTTTACCTGTACCATCGATGCCGGGGAAGACCCTTATCTACCATTGTACAGATGTTTGACGAGTACCCCAAGGCCGAGGACCGAGATGTACTCGTCTATGACTGGGCCGCCCATCATTTCAATGTACAAGTCCCGTTCTGGGCTTGAATTCTTTCAATGTACATACGCCCGCTGTTCTGGGCTTAAGTTTACAAGCCCCCTGTTCTGGGCTTCAGTTCTTTCAATGTACAAGCCCCTTGTTCTGGGCTTCAGTTCTTTCAATGTACAAGCCCCTTGTTATGGGCTTGAGTTTTCACGTTGTTGTTCTCACGTTGTTGTTGTTCATTGAATAAAAAAATGAGATCTCACCAAAAAAAAACCCTGTCTTGTGTGTTTTATTCCTAATGCATCAATGCCCAATGTGGAGATTCAGTCAAACTGAAATCAGTGGTGTAGGATGGGGCCAAAATGTAACCCATCAAGGTTAGAATGCAAGAGCACTATAGTAAAAATAGAGAGCCAATGAAATCAGCCCACAGACCAAGTACGTGTTTTTGGTCTAGGTTTGGAGCGGGCATTTCATTGAGGTGCGTGTATACGGTGAGTGAAGAGACTCGTCCAACACGTATAGATGAAGTTGATGACTATAAGTTCTATGTTGTCGATTTAACCTCTCCCTACATTGACGCGCGCGCGCTGCGGCTGGAGAATCCGCGCGCGCGCGCGCTCGCGCTGGGGGGCCGCGCCGGGAAACATCCCGGAGGTTGAACATACGGACGTCTAAGGGGAAACATTAGAAACTCTTCTATGTTTGGAGGTAGTTTTAGTGAAAAACCCGGAAGTGACGTCACAACCCACACGTGACCTGCGCAGCAGAATGGAAACGACACCCTATTGTAACTCCCTCACCTAGGCTTCACATGGATACCTCACTCGATACCATCGACCCACTAGAGGCCCACCTACACCCCAACACGTTTATTTCTATACTACGGCCAGACTGTGCATGCGCAGAATGCCGCTAGTTCAACCCCACACCCAGCCCATCAGATGCCCCTTCACGAATGCTTCACTTTGATACCTCACTCGACCCCATTGGACCATTCGTGGCTCCCCTAGCTCCAACACGTCTAGCGGGACCCATACAGGGTCCAGTTTTCGACACTAGGTGACCACATCCCGACAAAAATGGCCAGTTTTCGACACCGGATGTGCCGCCATCTTGAACATACGTGCCGCCATCTTGGATATGTCCCATAATGCACCGGGTCAAAATACTCGCTTCTGATTGGACGAGAGCTCCGTGGCGGATTTGAAATACTCGCTTCTGATTGGACGAGAGCTCCGCATTGCATCTGCGCATGCGCAGAATGGTATTCCTACCGCACACCCAACCCATCAGATGCCCCTTCACCTAGGCTTCACTTGGATACCTCACTCGACCCCATTGCACCATTAGGGACTCCCCTACATCCCAAAACGTCTATGCGCATGCGCAGAATGACGCTAGTTCAACCCCACTAGTCCAGTCAGATGCCCCTTCACCTAGGCTTCACTTTGATATCTCACTCGACCCCACTGGACTATTAGTGGCTCCCCTAGCTCTCAAAACGTCTATTTCCATACCCTTGGGCCACCGCGCATGCGCAGAATGACGCTATGTCAACGCACTAGTCGAGTGAGATGCCCCTTCACGAATGCTTCACTTTGATACCTCATATGACCCCATTGGACCATTAGTAACTCCCCTACATGCCAACACGGCTATGTTCATACCCTTGGGCCACCGCGCATGCGCAGAATGATGCTAGTTCAAACCCACTAGTCCAGTCAGATGCCCCCTCACCTAGGCTTCACATGGATACCTCATACGACCCCATTGGACCATTATTGGCTTCGCTAGCTCCCAACACGGCTATTTCCATACCCTTGGGCCACCGCGCATGCGCAGAATGACGCTATTTCAAACCCACTAGTCCAGTTAGATGCCCCTTCACATAGGCTTCACTTTGATACCTCACTCGACCCCACTGGACCAGTAGTAACTCCCCTAGCTCCAACACGGCTATTTCCATACCCTTGGGCCACCGCGCATGCGCAGAATGACGCTAGTTCAACCCCACACCCAGCCCATCAGATGCCCCCTCACATAGGCTTCACATTGATACCTCACTCGACCCCACTGGACCAGTAGTAACTCCCCTAGCTCCAAAACGGCTATTTCCATATCCTTGGACCACACGAGTTGTCTCCCTTGCGTCAATGTGTGCAGATGGCGCTCTGATGCCGTGATGTGGAAAGGGCGTCCCCACACCATCCTGGAGCCGCCATTTTGTTTGTTGTTTTCTTGCGGAGATACACGGGACAATAAACGCTCGACCCTAGGGTGGTACAGATGCTAGACTGATGCTATTAACATGGTACAACACCTATAGATTATGTTTATTACTAGGACGTCAGCGAAATACTAGTACCCATCCTCCGCCTGGCAGAACTGTACAACCCAGAACAAGTCAGGACATGCCTTGATCACGTGATCAGCCGCCATCTTGTACCCCACTTCACCACCACCACCACCCACAAACCGCCATTTTGGTCCCACCACCTCCACCACCCACAAGGCCGCCATTTTGGTCCCACCACCTCCACCACCCACAAGCCGCCATTTTGGTCCCACCACCTCCACCTCCCACACTGGCCGCCATTTTGGTCCCACCACCTCCACCACCCACAAGCCGCCATTTTGGTCCCACCACCTCCACCACCCACAAGCCGCCATTTTGGTCCCACCGCCTCCACCACCACCCACAAGCCGCCATTTTGGTCCCACCACCTCCACCACCACCCACAATGACCCCTGTGACCCCTGTTCACATGCCTTGATCACGTGATCAAGTTCCTCCTCAATCCTAAACATTGTGACGTCATTAAGTAGGTCAATGGAAGCCAATTTACGCTTTGTATACTACTCACCAATCAGCTGTCAGTGGCGGTAATTTGAAATTTCCATGGTCAACATCTGTCAAGATTTCCACTGGTAATGTCCCACAAGGTAAATATTGACATGCCAGGTGGATTTATGCATTGTGAATTTTCTGGATTTTTGCCGATTTTTAACGCTAATACATAACAAGTAACGAAATTAATAGTAGGCTGATGCCAACTGGGTTCGACAGGAGCCAACTCGCATGGAGTCGAGACCCACGGATACTTTTCTTCAGTCTCCGGACCGCGCCTTGGCCCCTTCCCCACCCCCTAATCAATCTAAGAACCATATGTGGGTCTAAACTCGGTTGCGAGTTGGCTCATGGACATCCCAGTTAACAGTGGTCCCATCCACCCGCTCTCGTCACTTTCTTGGGAGCTTTAATGTCTCTTGTTGTCAATAAAAGATCAACTGAAATTTGGTTGTGAAAATGAATTAAATACTGTTAAATTGTTAAATATATTTATATTAGTCTAAAGAGGCCAGACCGGCACAGGATAAAATAAGACATGCAATTCAACCATTTCTCGTTCTGTTTAAAGTGAAGTTTATTCGAGTTTTGAAGAAAGCGGATTTTTTTTTGTGAGCGTGGTGTGGCGACTGCGCCAACTTGTTTCTTGTCTTGTCTCCCGTTTCTTCACTCCCTGGACACCCTCTCCCCCAGTCAACCTGTTTATTACTAATTAACAACGGTAACGAGTCCGTGTATATGTAGTACTGCTATTCATGCTAACGCTCGTGGGGTTTGTACTATATGCTGTTTCCTAGACGACGCCTGCCTAAATCTCATTTTAATTCCTTGTTAATAGTACAAAAATATCGCCATGTTTTTCGTTATTGGGAAACGCCGACAGTTTTTTTACACATAAAGAAAATAAAAATATGAGCAGAAGAAATGCCGTAGGGGTGTATTAACATGAGCAGTGTGACTAACGTCACAGGACCTACGAAGTAGAGTAGGCATTAGGACTTGGAACGCGAACTGAACTCTTGGAAATCCCCGCCCCCAGTTAGAATCCTGCCTATATTAAGATGGGCACCGCCCAAGTTAGAGTCGCCAGTGATTTTCATCAAAAATCACCAGAAATTTTCATCAAAAGTAGGTCAGCTCAAGACTTGTTGGTAACAATCTCCTAATGCGCCTTCATTCCAAAAATAAATAACGATCGCCGATTTAATTTCACAATTTGTTAACTAAAGGAAACAGATTGAATAATAAAAAAGTTCAGTAGATTTCAAGCTTTACGTGTGAAAATATATCGATCTCTTTAATGGTTTTCAGTGCCCTTGTCCAGGATCAAAACAACTTTTTGAATCGCATTATTTTCCAAATTTTTATATATAGTACTATAGTAGAAATGTAGCATTTATGTAGTTTACGGTAATTCAACTCCAGACCAACACCGTCTCTGCACAAGATAATGATTTCATGCCATTCTCCTGAGCATAACCGGTACAAAGACGAATAAATAGCGTCTACTTACTTTATCTAGTTAAATTCTACCCGAAGAAAATAAATTAAGACCCTTTAAACATGCCATCATGGCTTTGTTTCACCCTCAGTAAACTTTTATCGTTGTTACTCACGCAGACTAATCTGAAGGATGATGCCATATCTTTCTTCTGCTGTGTCATTTAATTGGTTGATGTAGTAAATTTCACCACCAGTGCGTAACTGTAACCTGAATTTGACGCCTGATGTTGTCTGTGAGGAAATGTTTCAAGGATGTGAAATAGGATACACGTTAAAGTCCACAGTTTTCATATATCTAGATAACAATATACTGAATTGTGTGTAGGCTGGCAAGTTGGTAATAGCAGTGTAGAAAAAGGCACTAACAAATGATGGGAAATTAGCATTTCCTATTTCATTATCCCATCACGTTTTGTACTGTGTTATATATACAGTGAAACATACAGCCAAGGGTTCCCGATGGGCATGACAGTGCACTCGCTGAGCTATCAATAAATAATAAAAAAAATAATTATAAATCAAATTTTCAGCAGAATTCGATCAGCTCAGAACTTGTTGGTAACAATGCCCTAATGCACGTTCGTGCCAAAAATCAAGGTTCTAATGTCAATGGTTCTCCTTATTTTGCCGACGAAAGGACTCGGATGGACTGACTGACTGACTCACTCACTCATTACCGGACAATTTGCGATCTGTAGCCTACTTCGTAGGAATATCCAATACACACACAATTAACGTGTGATCCCATCGAAAAGAAATAGAGCAAACCATTATACCGCTGTAAATATAAAGATAATAGGGCAAACCAGTATACAGCTCTGTAAATATAAAGATAATAGAGCAAACCAGTATACAGCTGTAAATATAAAGATAATAGGGCAAACCAGTATACAGCTGTAAATATAAAGATAATAGGGCAAACCAGTATACAGCTGTAAAGTGTAAATATAAAGGAGATATTGAACGGTTGTTACTCGAATGGCTATATCATACCACAGGCCCGTAAAACAAGAGTTTTGGGGGGTGTGGGCTGTGGTATTAGGGTAAAGTGTCGAAATATGGGGTCTCCATATATAACCTCATATTTCGACACTTCACACTAAAAAAAAACTCTTGTTTTGCGGACCTGTGATCATACTGTGTATATGTTTGTGCTTACCCTCTCTTTCCAACTCGGAGTTTATTTATGGCGCGGTGCAGAAAATGATATTAATAAATCATGTCATATTTAATTACAGCTTCGGTAATGCCAAGTTTTATCGCCATTAACGCGATCATTCGTGTACATTCATCTTGTAAGGCTAGTCCGCCTAGGGAATTAGTGGACGCATGTTGGATGCAGCAATATGCAGACGATATTGAAGTAGATTTTGCCTAGATATATTCTAGCTGACTTCGCAATCTGACTTACATAGTTCACAAGCGCGCGATATGCAAGAGATGGAGTGATAAAACTTGATTCACGATGGTGTCGTCCATATATGCTGGTGACTCGTGTTCTTTTAACACCCCCAGTTGTGGGCAGGAAAACTCAGTCCTATGACTGCCATTAATATTACCGATGGGTTTCTTATCGACTTTTAATTAAGTAGAATTCCGGGGAAAAACGCCGTATCAAATAGATTAATGATGGGCAAATTCTATTCATGACTGAAGGCGCGTAACACTAATTTCCTGCCAGTCGTGCCTCCCATACTCAGACTTCTTCAGTGAGATTTTTAGATTACTCAGATGGCCATGAGGCTGTTATGCGTGTCATACATCCAGGCAAGACATATTAATGGAGGAACCATGTCAGTAATTTAATATATTCTGTCTTCAATATGATTGATTTGCCTGCTCCGTGTTATGTGAGCAAAACACAAAAACATCCTAGTCTCCGCTATCTTGGTCGGAGACCTGCCGTATCATCTTTATTGACCTATACTTGTGTTAGTTAAATTGTCGATGGTCATAATCAGGGCGGTCAGATTAAAACAAGTGAGAAATGACTACATTGTAGTCAAAACCTGCGGCAGTGGCAATAATACAGTGAAAGACATATCAGCGGAGGTAGTAGTAATTGTAGAAAAAAGCGCCATCTGCCAGTGTTTTCATGCCAAGGGAAGTAATTTTCAACTTGTAGCCCACAATTGTAGGGATTGCGTAATAGTTCTGATACCATATATATATATATTCACTTTCCCCATTCAAAATCCGTCGATTGAATTGACAGACGAACTCACCATGGTCGCTTTGGCAATGTTTTGGTACAAGTATCGTGTATGCCAAGTTTCAAAACATTCGGTTCAGTCGTTAATTTTTGCAAATCAAAAAGGCTTTCAAATATTTGAAAATCCAAACAAATTTCGAAGATTTAGTCATAGCGCGAAAATCTGCGCCCTTCAGTCTCCCTTCTCGCTTACTTTGCCGATCAAAATGGAAAATTTATATTTCCTTCAAAGTTATTTTTCAATAAATTTAGTATCAGGTCTATCACTTTGATCTGCGAAACTACGGAATGGGATTTAAGGCTTTATCGAACTGTCCAAGAGGTATAATGACACTTTTTCACTATTCAAATTGAGGCCTGTTACAGTCTTGATATTCGATTAAAATAATTAGGTTTCTGCATTTACGTTCGTTATCATCTGCGAACTAAATTCCTTGCCTCTCTTTTCCACGCAGCAAGTCAATACCAAGACATGGTTTGCTTCTTCTATATATATGATTAACTATTTCATTCTTAGGACATATCATCTCATCTGACATGTTCGGCCATTTTATTAATTTCTTTTCTTTAAAATCAAATTCTGCAAACAAGAAACATTTCTAGTCAGTATCTATGGATATCTGTCTATACTCAATTCGCGAATATGTTTGTCACTAAGTCATTCCGAAGGTGATTCAAGTGCGAAGTTTCGGGGCTAGTTCACTAAACAAGGTCTGTGTGTAAGAGAATGATGTCGAATTCCCGTTATCATCTTTTGATACATCAAATTGTTGCATTCGCGAAAATGACTGCCAAGTTAAAGTCAATGCGAAAGGTATCTAAGTATCAACATCAAACTCAAAAACCCCTCCT